>JAVFBZ010191498.1:0-14492 GCA_032466195.1 Katharina tunicata
TCAAGTGAGCCTAAGTAATTTCATGTCAGTGAAATACTGCGAACTGCCTCTGATGACTGAGAGAGGGTTTAACGGAGCTGATCTCCAAACGCCATTATCTCTATATAATAAGTTACAGTTTCCAGCGCACTCGTGTGTTTCATTTAGGGGATTAAACAGACTGTAAGATAATATACACTTACAGGTGATATACAACTTTATTCTCTAATTTTCTTGACTTTGACATAATGCACGCCATTACAATAAAATAATGAAATCCAAATGAAATTATCTTTAAAAATTGTTAGCGTAAAATCTGTGCATTTATATGTAAGTATCTTATGTTTTTAAGTCTTTTCTGGAATTTTCTGTCACACATAAATATTAACTCATTCTAAAATGAGGAATTCAACCATTCTCCCTTACGTCGAGTGTTTGACTCTCAGGTATTGACGATCCATCTTTATGTTAACCTCGAAAGAGTTACCCGTGTCTGCTGTTTGTAGAGGAGATTAAGTTTATAACTGATTAGATGGTACTGCTTTCTTGTTTTTTTTTAGACTTGAACCCTCCCTGTGTATATCCCCCGCCCCCACCCTGTTTAGTTTCAAATGAGTAGGTAGTAAAATTTAGATAATTCATTGGCTAGAGCAATATTTTGTGGAAACTGTACTACAACACCTACAAGAATGGCTTGTCATTACATTAGTGTTCGTATTCTTCCAATCTCCAGACATGTACAAGCCTAATTTAGTATGGTATTTACTATGTTACAATAACTTACAACATGTGTAGTTATGTATGTAGGGTCTAGTGACGTATCATGTCAACAAATATGGCCTGCATTATGGCTTGTGTGTACATGTAATGATTTTATATGAAGAGTATTCTAGAATTTCACTGATGTGTTTCCCAAAACAATACCACTACCTTTATCTAGTTTCAACATAACATCTTCTTTACTAAAACCATAGACCCAATTCCTAAACAGAAATTGCTATTTCTCATTTATATTAATGACTTTCACAACTGTACTAATCTTGACATTTTATTATTTGCTGATGACACGAGTGTAGTTATGAGTCATGATAGCCCATTGGAACTATACCGCATAATGAACTTGGAAGTTGAAAAAATATTTAACTGGCTTACCTGTAACAAACTTCCATTAAATATCAAGAAAACTAAATACCTCCATATAAATCCGCTGAACAATAAACATTTAAACATAACCATTCTATTACTATATGATGACAGAAAATCGAACCTACTGACACATTCAAATTTCTTGGTTTAACAATTAACGACAAACTCAACTGGTCAACACATATAAGTGAAGTATCTAAACAAATATCTAGAAATCTTGGAATTCTATATCTTGCAAACATTTTCTAAAAACTAAACTCTTCGTATATTGTATTTTGCAATTATTCATCCATATATGACCTATTTTAATATAGTTTGGGGGAAATATCTTTCATACTAATCTAGCACCTATCATTCTCCTTCAACAACGAGCAATACGTACAATTACCCTGTCAAATAAATTTGAACATCCATCACCTCTATTTATTAAATATCAGCTACTCCCACTTTCCTTAACTAACAATTTTCAACTTAACCAGCTAGCTAAACAAAAATTTAATTCAACCCCAACTGCTTCCTTTCTATATACAAACCTTTTTTACAAAACAGTCCGATGCCCCAACGCCTACGGCCTCACATAATCTCCATAGACCATTCCATCGCACAAATACAACCTTTCACATATGTAAAATAAAATGTCCAATAGAGTGGAATAAACTGCCCTCTGAATTGAAGAATTGTACATCATTATCTTTATATAAATCCAAACTTAAGTCACTCTTGTTGCAATCTCTTACTCAGTGAGTGTCCATCTGTTTAAAATGTCATTTTTGTTTCATTTCCTTGTCTTACTTTAAAATTTGCTTATGTGCTTTTTTACTTACTCTTTTCTTACTTAAGTAGCCTATAAAAGTGTTGACATTTTCACGTCAGTAGCATTCGATATTACATTTTAATTTAAATTATCCGCTATGTAGTTTAATTAGATTATGTAATTAACGGGATAGTATAAGCCCCCTGAGGTTTCTTTTCCCGCCAGGTACGTTAACATTATTTCAACCGCGTCTTTTGAACAAATTCTCGTTCTGGTTTGGCAAACATATGCATATATTTGATCAACTGGTGAATAAAATGAAATAAACTCTGTTGTTTACAAATTTAGTTGCACCGGATTTCATCGTGATTATATTGGAAAGACGGACAGAAATGTTATTACAAGAATTAAAGAACATGCTAAAACTAACAGTGAGATTTATAACCATGTCAATAATTCTCCAGGATTCCAATATATCCAAGACAATTTAAGTCTACCAGATAATCTTAATGAGCTGGAAGCCATTGAATTATTTGAGGTTATACTGGTGAATACCAAACAATAGACTCAGCACGACACTGCTCAGTTCTTCTCTTCCAGGCAGCCCTAGCTATAAGAATATTAAAACCACTGTTAAATCATGGACTTTAAGCCACTAAAGTACTAATCTTGTTTAGATAGACTGTTTATTTGTTTTGTATTGGTTTTCTTAGTATGTTATCTTCTGTTGCTATATGTTAGTCTCACATGTTAGTTCGCGTATATTGTAGTTTATTTAGATGCATATTTACAATTTATTGTATTGTAAGTGATAGTTTGATAACCATTTCATGTGTTCATATTAGCTTATGGTGAATCTCTGATCCTTATCTATAAATTATTCATGTCACCTCTCACTTTACTCTCCTGGTGATGGCTTAATAAAGCGGAAATATTGAGATCATAAAACGAGGTTTTCGTTCTTCGAAGTTACACTACTCTTGTATTTTGAAGGGTTAAAGAGGCAAATTATCTCGTCTTTTATCTTTCTGCTTAACGGAAAAGTACTAACAGCCAATATTAAGTTAGAGAGAATCTCTCTCCGTTGACGAACGTACTGTGAAACGTATTTTTCCTGTCATTGGGAATTATTCCATACATTGCAGGTTTCATTATTGAGAGGTGGTTGGTGAGGAATAAATAATGTATGAGCTTGGTAGATGGAGACAGTTTTGATCCCCCAGAGGTTTATAGATCCGCGCGTGTGTAAATTTGATGACTATATCGAGCGTATCTACGACTAGGGAGTTCAAATTTTCTCAACTCCATGTCATTCTTTAGCATGTTCTCCCTGATATCTGATGCAAGAAGAGGTAGATTACTATGAAATTACTTAGAGATATCTCAAATTTAAGTAGATGGCGATTAATTTAGTGAATTAATTAGAGATCTCTACTTATCATATGTTTGTGTAAAGAGTAATGACACTGGGACAGGCACTCATCATATAGCTATAGCTCAAACCCGCCTTTGAATAGTTTTCCACATCTGCATCCTATTTTTAATGATTTGCTTAAATTACCCTAGCACCCTCCCCCCCTAGAGCGATTTCCGTTGGTAGAAAAATCCAAAAGATGAAATAAGTGCAGAAAAACGCAACTTGACCCCCTCGCCATGGTTTCCTTTTGCGCACTCATTTATGTCAAGAGACCCGCGTTCCACTTTCCGTATAAACTCTAAAACTAAAACTTCACTAAAAATCTAGTTATAACTAATTCAACAGAGCGACAGATATATATAATTAAATAAGATATATTTTACAGTCAAAGCGCTTATCCAATTGGAGATAGCGCTTATTCCTTAAGATATAAATTTTATAGATATTTTTATCCGAGGGATTCTCCAATTGCGCACTCAATGATTATAGAGGTACGTCCAATTCCAGAAGGACATTTGCCATGTTAATTTTGCATCGGTTCCAAAAAGACGACGATAAACTGCTTGGGCAGGTGTTTAATAGATCCGCGACATATTCAATAGTTGTAACGTCTGAATTGCTCAGAGGTGATAGGAAATGTTGACGAGTTTAGTCTTCTTTCCCACATCCAATCACCTCTACAAGCAAGATTTCTTTTGTTCACGCCGTCCGACGTTTCTGAGTGATTAATATCATCTGGGAGATCAACTCACATAACGATCACCAGAGAGACACAGGCAATTTCATCCAACTGGTAGAAATGGTATGCCGTTTTATAGCATCGTAACCATTTATGCTTTAGATAGATCGTTTAACTGAAACACGAACATGTTAAAACTCAATTTATTTTCCTGTGTTAGTTAACCACGGACTTACTCCCAGTGACATGCGTTATTGTGATAAACCATATTGCTTGACCAAAACAGTTTTAACAGGCCATAACAATTTATTTTGAACGCCAATTAACCACATCAACTCAGAACGAATGAAATCGCTTGTGATGTTATATCCAAAAACAACTTGAACCCGGAGCTGGAAGGAATCTCGTGGAACCTCTTTAATGGCATGAAATGACTTACGGGACCTATAAAGTTATCTGTTTGACCCAATAATGTTTGTTGTTAGTCTTAAGTTTAGAAACACAATATTCACCTTGTTTATTTTAGATATTGTCGGTCATCTAAATACAGACTTGATTGATTAATTGGTGTTTAACGCCGTGCTTACGTGTATTTCACTTTTATGACGGAGCTGTATTCCAACAGCAGACAGCGACTCTTAACATTACCCAAACATGTGTCATGACGTGTGTGTTCGCTGTCGGATAGATAATATTCCTCCAGTGCTAAATATGACAGCATGAATATAATCTGGAAACAAATTGCCCTTAGCCAAAAGTCTAAAGGCGAGTTTTCAGAGTATTGATGGTCACTTACGGTTTTGTAAATCTGATGTTCGGTTCACTTTTAAGCATGTCTTCCCGAAAAGATCATGTTTAAGACAGAAAATACATTTTCTAAACATGACTCAAAGACGTGTGGAAGATGAAACGTCAAGTATAGAGACAAGTGATAAGAGAAAAAAAGATATGATATAAAATAAATATAACAGAACGCAGATTGAAATTGCGGTCGTGTAAACTGTTCACCCTTTTTACAAAATTGTCAGCCGATTTGTTGTGTTGTCCTGTTTTTCGCCCTCTAAATGTATTGTGGTACGTTGTGTTGTCAGCGTCACTTATGGTGGTTTCTTACATTAATTTAGCTGTCACGATGTCATATGTGTGAAGTAACCTTAAGTTTTGCGTAACACCGCAATCAAACAAATTAGCAAATAGCTAAAACAGCCCTTGTTAATAAGTGTACTCAGAGTTGAGACAGATGTCAAAGGACACGCATTCCAATGATATTTTTTGTTCGCCATAAAGCGAGATCTGAACACATCTTTATCTATTAGACCAGTATTATACAACTTGATTATCCTCAAAAATAAATATTCTCCGTAGATTAGGGAAATAGTTCCAGCCAGATAAATTATTATGGAAGACAGAAAATATACAATACTGTCGACACAACACTATTTATTTTATTATGGTCGCTATATAAACGACACTTAACTAATTGAACGATTCACCGGATGTAAGAAGACGCTGGTGTGGAAAAATCCACTTTGAAAAACTACTGTAATATACATCTGCGTGGATACACATTTGAAAAACTATCTTGAAGCCTACTTAGTCCGAGACATATACCGAGAGTCCAAGGCAACAATGGTCCTAATAATAACCATGTAGACATAATATCCAATTTAAAATAATAACCTATTAGACATAATAACCAATTAGACAAAATAACCAGGATTTCCTGATTCCTTCAGCATAAACTGAGTCTACACCATGCTCTTTTCGCTGATTTGTTATTACTAATATACATACATACACATTTTACTGGCTTAACTTATTGAAGCATATATTGAATATATTGAAATATAGTCCTTGTACATAAATTTACTCAGAGTTGGGACAGATGTTAAAGGATACGCATTCCAATGATATTTGTTGTTCGCCATAAAGCGAAATCTGAAAACATCTCAATCTATTAGACCAGTATTATACAACTTGAATATCCTCAAGAATAAATATTCTCCGTAGATTGCAGAAATAGTTCCAGCCAGATAAATTATTATGATAATATACAAAACTGTCGATACAAAACTATTTTTTTTATTATGGTCGCTTTGTAAACGACACTTAACTAATTGAACGATTCACCGGATGTAAGAAGACGCTGATGTGGACAAATCACCTTGAAAAACTACTGTAATATACATCTGCGTGGATACACATTTGAAAAAACTATCTTGAAGCCTACTTTGTCCGAGACATATACCGAGAGTCCAAGGCAACAATGGTCTTAATAATAACCATTTAGACATAATATCCAATTAAACATAATAACCAATTAAACATAATAACCAATTAGACAAAATACCCAAGGTTTCCTGATCCCTTCGGCATATGAAAAACTGATTCTACACCATGCTCTTTTTACTGGCTTAACTTATTGAAACATATGTAGTCCTTGTTATTTCCATGATCGATCACTATGCTTGTTAACGGTTCTAGTAACTGTATCGAAACGTTGCTTGAGAAGAAATAAAGAAGTTGTAATCCACAAAGCCTTAATTTGTATTTCTTATCAGCTTCTAAATGCCTATGAAAGATGCAATTAGACATGGTAAATGCGACACGCTTCATACAAAACTTTAACACCCAAAGTGTTGTCAATAAAACGTATAGTGTCCAACTTTGGCGTCATTTTAGGCGATGTAAAATTACTATTTAAGACCTGCGAATTTTACCTAAAAAAGTCCACAACTAAATCCACTAATTTAGATGAGTTTGTATGAACTGCATGGGTAGTTAACTATTTCACAGTAAATAAGAAATGTTACGGAGTTGAGAGTTATATCCCAGTGGAGTCAAAACTACCTTTCTAACCAAGACGTCATCTATTTCAGCCATCGAACTATTCGGTTTGATTAATATCCCACCGGTGTAGATGTCCCAGTCCATAAAACCTTTACAGTCGACTTAGGGAGAAGTACACGTTTAACAGATATTCCAGTTCCCAGCGGATCCAATAAACACAAGTTCCAAATACTCATCACCAACATTCCTTACAAACTCATTTAGAATTGTCAAACGTGAGCCCCTCTGGAATTGGCCACTCGACCGGTATAATCTAGTCGTATTATATATCGCAGCCCAGGTTAGGTATAGAATGAAAATGTAATAGCAAAGTAAAGTATAGTAACAACTCCAACTTGTCTCCAGTCATAATTACTGTTATCACTATGTAAAACTCCTCAACTATAGTCTTCATATTTGTAATGGCAATGCCTAAGTACATTTATGTGTGCTTCAGATCAGCAGTTAATACACTGTGTTAAATGAATCTCTGAATTTAAGTTGGCTTGATATATAAATTCCTAAACGTCAATCACGAGTGCCTTGAATGCCCAAACACAAATAAATTGGTGATCTATGATCGCCAAAAAATGTCACAAAGGCAGTATGAATTACGCCCATTATCAGTCAGAAAATTAAGCATCATTTAATAGTTAAAAATATAAATATACAACGATAAAACGGGTATTCAATATTTTAAAAAAAGTTTGATATTTTCAAATAAAATGTTTTGTGTGTTCAGCTTTTAAGCAATTAATAAGTTAGGCAATGCCACGACAAGCAGAATATATTCGGTTCAGGCATCGTTTACAAGTTCTATTGGCCTTTATAAAACGTGTAATGAATAAAGCATAATGTTATATCACTCGCTCACCAAACTGTGCCCGATACATATCCAATAATTACATATTTTATAATAAACGTAAATCGAGGACAAGAAAGAAAAAATTATACGATCCTAAGATAAATGGAATAAAAACTAACGCAAAATTTTACTTACAAAAAAGAGAATGGAATATAGTAGGGAGCTTGTTCAATAACCCTTTGTGTTGTTATCCATCAGTTTTCAGTCCTGGAGCTGTACTCGTCAAATATCAACTTTCAACTTTGATACCCCCTATTATAAAAGAACATAATTGGCCATGTTTCCTCGTGTATTTAAATGAAACTGGTAGTTGGTGAATCAGTAAAAGCAGTTAGCCTTGCCGGAGTGACGGTGGTAGACATAGCTGATCAGACAGCTCATTTGTGTTTATGTGACTAGAATGGCAGAACATCTGGCTGGAGGGCGATGGCGTTTATTCGACTTCCGGTGAATTTTCAGCCACCTGTTTTATTTAAAACGCCATGGGTGTAACAGACTACGGGGAAAATAAAATGTAGAGAAATTAATGATGGGTGTTATAGAATAACAGGTGATGGAAATTAATACATATATTTGTGTTTCTGATGAAAAAATTAATTTCGCTTTCTTTGTATCTCAGATAATCTGGTTTGTGTTTATAACAATATATCCTAGAAATATTGTGTGTGTATCATGGCGGGAAAAAAAAACATTCTAATATGTTGTTTCATGTTGCATTTAAAGTATTCTCACAGCGAGCGAGGGATGTATTAAGTTCTGCCGATCAAAGGTACTGTACCGCAGAATTTCATCCAAACACCGACTGAAACGAATTAAACAGGGCTTTCTATATTTCTCTAGTGTGGCCCAAAGTATAAGCTTTCAGAAAATATCAACCTCAAGAATGTGTGATATACCGTATTAAAATAATAATAAAGGATGTAAAATGTATAATGATTTTACATCGTTTATTATTTTTTAATACGGTATATCGCACATTCTTGAGGTTGATATTTTCTGAAAGCTTATACTTTGGGCCATAGTAGAGAAATATAGAAAACCCTGTTTAATTCGTTCCATTCGATTTTTGACCAAAATTCTACGGCATAGTAACTTTAAATACTGCCTTCGTGTGGTTCACTCATTTATTGGCACAGCGTTATCCCCAAAAGAGAACATACTGTCAAAAGCCACTAAACGACACAAACATATCAAATCATCCACTGAATCAGGCGGCTTGGGAACTATAAGTGCTAGAGCATCTTCTCGGTAAGTCTCAAGGGATACAGACTTGTCAGCGCAGTCGCACTGGTATCTCTAGACAAACATCCGCCCTTTCGTATGGTAAAACAACTCGTCCTTTAAATAAATAAACTAGGCTAAAAACAGCCTACTTTATCTTGCAACTTTTTATCTAAGTTAAACACGGTCCTTTTTTTCGCACTTTTCCTTTGATACTTTTCATCATTTAGAAATGGTAAATAATTAAATGTATACGTTTATACAAATGTAGATTGTCTTATTTTACAATCTTAACAACTTCTGGGGTCTTGCCTATGCTACATTTACCTGTGTTATGGCTGTTTTGTGGAATTTGAAGGCAGACTGATTTAGATGAAACAGGCAGCTGTAATCGTTAGTATCGCATACTGGCTCCAGGTGTTGGTGGTTGGCAGCATGTTTGTGTCTATGTGACTGGTCTGGCACAACATCTGCATCACAAGCACAACTTCTTAATTCTGTTTACGGTGAAGATTCGGATGCAACTATAACATATCGTATTTTTAACAGACTACAGGCCAATAAACAGTTAGACTGTACTGATTGGTAACACATAATAAAGTTATAAAGCCTTTAATTAATAAATCAAAATACACAATCTATGTTGTTGGCTTTCAGCAACCTCCTGATTTGGCGACTGATCGTGCCAATAAATGGGAGAGTGATCCTGATCGGTAATGGTTGTTTGGTGGTGTTTCGCGGAAGGTTAGCTTCGGCAATGGGTTGTCGTTTTTAACAAACACTTCTTTCTATGTGGCTTGATCCGTCTATTAAGGCCTCCTGTGTAAAATACATTTGTAGGGCTCTTTTAGTCAACGTTCTGATTATTCCTTTTTAACTGCCATTGGCTGGTTAGAGTGATAATTTATATATTGATCAGTGTGAGTGGGCTTCCTTGTATAAACCGGTGATAAGTTTCTTCTCATGTATGTTTACTAGCACATGCAAGAAGGGAAATATTTCAACATCCTCATTTCTGCGTAATTTGTATTATTATTCAAATCAGAGAAAAGTTATATAATTGTGTCAAGGATGTCAAGAAAGCAACTGCTGGACAGAATAGACGCTTCTAAATCTCTCGGTTTCCGAGTTGGAAAAACTTATACAGTGGTACAAATTAATGGTAAATATAGTACTGATTTCACGGTCAGTATCCGGATAAACTTATCCCTAAAAGTATTTATATTTTCAAACTTTCTCTTCGCGCATGTTCTGACAGGAAGTCCCACTTTACGCGATAGAGTAAAATTACATTCGGGGCGTGATGTTGTCAAAAAGGTAGATGCCTCGTTATCAAACCAAACGTTGTTGACCTCGCAAACATCTGTCAATTATTATGATACTGATAACCATTACGAATTGTTCATCTTTGGGATCGGAAACGCTGAGAGACCCTGAATTGGGTTAATGGAGGTAGAACAAGACTTACCAAATGTTAGACCTTTTTTTTTATATCTTTCGCCAGGGTAACACTTCTAAAGCACACAACGCAATTCGAGTACAATACCCTTCACTAACAATTACACCATGATCAATTCGTGGATTTCGTTTCCTAGCTTTGGACAGTTAATCCGAGTAATTTAACAATTCAGTCTCTTTGTTTTCGAACACTTGACATATTACAACTTATTTTCATGATCAGAACACAGCCCGTTTCCGAAGAGAATTGCATGTAACAAATATCCCATTACTGAATAAAGTAACAAGATAACTGAGTGAAACGGACACGAATTGCTCAGAAAATTACAGAATTGTGTGGATCAGTGGATCTCGAGTCAGTCCCATTAACTTAACCATCTAGCTCTTATAAGATCCAGTTCAAACATGATTTTATGGACACGGTATCACTTAACCTCCCATAATGATGTAAACAAAAATACCTTCACACTTTACAGGGAAGTGGAAACACAATGAAAGTCCATCTCAAATTGTTCTCCAGCTAAGACGCGGACAATCATCGTGACTGTAACGGACTGTCGGCTGATGAAGAATTGTAGATCTATAGAACGCGTGTTGTGGGTTATATTTTAAGTGTCCGATTCACTACCTGAAAACGAAATTGATTTTCTGTTAGGACAATCAGGGTCAATGTATTTTATTGGTATTATTTCTGATTTGGGGTGGTTAATTGGCGTCCCAATGGAATAGTAAAAGCTTGAACATGACTCCAGTTAAAAATGTACTGGCGATTTGTATTTTGCCACAGGGAATTAATCGACTGATAACATAACCAGGGCTTTCAATAAATTGCGTTTTAGTAAGTTTGTGTTTCAAGCATAATTGGTTACGTTGCCATAAAACGCCATATCATTTCTACCAGCTTCTGGAGATTTACATACTCGCCATTTACCTGTTTTATGGCTTGTTTGTGGTATTTTAAGGCAGCCTGATTTATATTAAACAGACAGCTGTAATCTTTAGTATTGAATACTGACTAGCTCGAGGTGAAAGTGGTTGACAGCTCATCTGTTTTCACCAGTGTATATCGATCAATAGAAAATTCTGTGTCGACCTTGAATCGATATTACGCGGAAATGTTGTGTAAATACAGCTGTATTTAATTCAACACTTTAATACTTAAATATCGCTGTATCATGATTGAAGCTTTTCTCCACTTTCGCCTTTTTTCACTCTTTTTTAAAATTGAGAATTCCGAGCTCCTGAATATTTACATACGCTACATTTATTTGTTCTATGGCTGTTTTGTGGTATTTGAAGGCAGCCTGGTTTACATTCAAAGGGCGTCTGTAAATTTTAGTATCGAATACTGGCTTACTCGAAGTGTAAGTGGTTGACAGCTCATCTGTGCCCATATGACTTGTCTGACAGAACATCTGCCAAACAAGCAATGCTTCTTAATTCTATTTTCAGTCAAGTCTCGCATGCGAAGTATAAAATATCTTATTTTAACAGACTTCCGATTCAATTAACATTAAGAGCACGTTTTTAATGGTAAAAAAAAAATAAAATATATAATAGATTTTAAAAAGGAAGTATGTCTTGGGGAAGAAAAAGTATGTATCTGAGTAATTCCTGATAAATCCTCATTCGGATTTCGGTAATGAACTGTCTTCGTGTACCAAATCATACAACATTTTTATTAGGTCAGCTTGTAATTTTACAACTCCTGGAGTACGGTCCTTATGCGTGTTAATATTGCCGTAATGAATATCATTACTTGATGATTCCTTTGGTCAGATAATATTGCGTGCAACTTTTATCAAATGGTGAGATATTAAAGTTTTTTTGGCTGATTTTATTCTATTCATCCATTTATACACAACTTGCATTTGACATTCCTTAAAAGAGTAAGAAGAATATAGTCAGTAATCCAATAATTAGTTATTGGATTATTGTATAGTTAGTAATCCAAAGTAATTCAATACACCAGTGTATATCGACCAATTGAAAACTCTGTGTCGATCTTGAATTGATATTACGCGGAAATGTTTGTGTAAAAACAGCTGTATTTTATTTCATACTTTGTATATTGCTGTATCATGATTGACGCTTTCCCCACTTTCGCCTTTTTTCACATTTTATTTAAATTTAGAATTCCAAGCGAGACTCTTTGCGAGTAAACGATTGTTTCAGATTTAAAACCAACAAAAAACAGTCATTCCATTTGGGGAAATTGTATATCGCAAGTCAGTTTTTAATTTAATATGAAAAATTAAAAGCCAGCTTTTATTGTCGGAAATATATGCAAACATTGAGACTCATCATGAAAACACTGATTGATTTATTTAATTTCTGGCTTTCAAATAATAAAACACCAGTCTAAATGGAAGCACTCAACTATTAACGACTGGAAATCAATAAGAGCCCTTCATTGCATTACCGTTACTCTCAGTTGAACCAGCAAATGGTTGAAACCCATTCTATTCAAAACATGTATCGTGTTACCTTTTGTCTATTCCCAGTCAGCAGCAGAAGCAATTTTATTTAATCGTCTGACGAGGTCTGCCTAGACTATTAGCTTGGTGTTCATAACAGACTGGCTCCAGGAAGATCGTGTTGTGGAATTACTAGCAGAAAGCCGAGTCAAAAAAGGCCCTTCCGCACTACCAATTAACACACACACTGGATGGACGTATTTTACTATGGCACTAAGTCAACAAGTAAAGAACACCCACCCCCAAAACGAGATTTGAATCGACCTTGGACCATTGGTACAGAAGGGCACTTTTCTGGTAGGTACAGGGTCCGCGGGATCGTTTCAATGAAGCTTTTTCTCGGTTTCCACTAAACTTATCAAGGCAAAGTCGTCAAAGATGATCAATACCCATGAAAACGGCGATAAACACTAATCAGATTAATAAATAAACAAATGGGTTGAGGAGACGTATTTGTGATCTCTTTGACGCTTAAATAATTTGTACAAGGCGATGGTATATATATATATATATATATTGCTATCCGAACATACTTGATGACAAAATATAGCTTACAACATCAAACTTTAAACATGGGTCACATGTCCGTCAACAGTTTTTGTTTGCAGGACGAGACCCTTGCAGGTGTTTGTCTTCGAACCTTCTCCAATGTACTGAAACAAGCACGTAAATATTTAACAATTTAGTACATGACATTTTCATTGTAAGATATACACTTTGTGTGTGTTTACTATCAATTTTCAATACGAACAAAGAAGTGAGACTAGCACCCTGGATTAAAGATAATGTGGATTGGCCGCGTTATAAGTTAATTCATCACTCTGCTGCAAACAGATTGTAATTATCCAGCGGGAAATTCTAGATTGGCTGGGCTTTAGCGAGTCCAAATGACTTTGTTGGAGTGTTGCCAATGAGTCCTTGACAAGTGTTTATTGGATCCGAGGAAAATTGCAATGTCTGGAACATTTTCCGCTCAAACTTTGACCAGTTCATCCAAATTGTCATTAACATAACAATCAACACCAATTTTAAAAGTGTGAACTGCACCTTACATATGGTATACACAAACATATGTCGTAAATGTCTTTATAAATTGGGGCTGATCAGGTATCCGTCAATTCTCGCGGAAATTGTCTAAAAATATGATATCAATGCTTTTCTTGGTTGGCAAAATTTCAGAGATTGTTCCGTATCCACTGGCAGATGTTGTACCTTTTGTAGGCAGATGTTATACCTTTTAAATTATATAGAGCGAGGTGTGTGGCTCTAGAAGTTTTGCTAATATTTTATGTTATGTTATTTTTCAAAATAGTCGGCATAAGTAGACTCCGGCTAAAGTTACTCATTGTAAAACCGACTTTAATTAAAGTTTGATTTGATTTTGATTTGATTTGATGTTAAATGATTCTCTTGAGCTATTGACAGACACTATAACATCCCAAAGCAGAAAGCACGAGTCACGAGTAACTTAGGATTGGTTTGTTTGTTTGAATGTTGTTTAACGTCGTAATCAAGAGTCTTTGCGTTGCCGGTGTATGGTTTTCGGTTTATGTTGTATGGTGGACAGCCAGGAAGAAACCTCGTAAAAACCATCCTGCAAACTCCGCAAAACAAAATTTTCCTTATAAACCTTAGGTCCACAGGGGGGGGGGGGGGGGGGGTCGAAC
>JAVFBZ010191509.1:0-29083 GCA_032466195.1 Katharina tunicata
AATTCATTACGGACTATCACAGTCTGAGCTATTCATTTGTGCGATGCTTACGCGACCTGCACATATTTGTAACCTCCCTGTGTTAAACAGTAAGCATATAAAATCGATCGTGCTCGCGGGAAATTTTTTTGAAAAAAAAGAGGCCTTCTCGGGAAATTAACATTTTTTCAAGCCGTGTACATGTGCTTGTAAACATGCACTCTTCATTTGCTGCAGTGTATTTTAAAGCTAAATTATCTTATTAACATAAGTTTAAAGGAGTCTGTTTTCTTTCTTTTTAAAGACTTGCCATGCAAATAACTATTGTTCTTGTGCTTCTATACCTGTCTGTGACATGGGTAATGTCATTGACATGTAGCTGGTTTAACCTTAACACTATCAGTAGTATTACGGCAGGTGCAAAAAGCTGTGAATTAGAAAATTTTATATATTTAAACACTTAAGATCAATGTTTTGAATTAAAATTTAAAGAAATGCAACAAAAAATGTAAAGACGGTCAAGACCGTACATGTAGTTACTTTCAAATATTCAGTAGTATTAACACTGTTACTGACACCAATAAATTGTAACACGGGTTGAGGCCCAACTTGAGGGTTGAAAAAGAGGTCACAATAGTAAATTTTAATTCTATATTGTCAATTCAAAATACTATAAAGCAATAATATTTAAACTATTCACAACTCTTTTTGGCGTTGTGAATAATAACTGATTAGGCATGTACATCCACAAGAGGAAATTCACAGTATTTTACTCCTGCATGTAAAGTTAAGTACATTTTACATGTGAATTGACTTGTGTGGAAAATATTTTAGGTAGGCTTTATATTTTTCATTGGCATTTGCATTACATTGTTTTGAGGCTGTTCTGACTTGTTTCAGGTCTGTTAAAGCCAGGCAAGTCAAGAGGGCAGAACTGTCAAGTTACTAGCTTGGTTTGAACACACCTAAGAGACTTGTGTTGACACTTATTACATCTTGTTTAGTGGCTCTCAGCTGTAGCAGGGGGCCAAATTGTGTCTCTTATGTCTTTTATCATAAAGTCTGAGAAACTTAAATGATCCTTTAGTGAAATGAACATAGCTGAACTGAAGAATTATTATCCACCCGACGTCCCGTTTTGCACCAATGAGAATCTGTCTTACTTTAAAAACTCTACACTATAAGTAAGGAGGACAAAAAAGCAGTCAAAAAAAGATAATTACTGGCTTTTCATTAAAACAATAGTTCTGTGCATTATTTAGTTTGGTTTTTTTCTGGCTTTCTTGAACTTCTTATGTACATGCATAACTGTTAATTTGCCTATTGAACATTCTGTGGTCTTCCTGATTAGAACAGAAAAAAAAAAAACAGTTATGGAGGTGGGATTAGTAAGAAGTTGTGTATTTTTACATATCCATGTAAGCCTCTTGTAATTGTGTTATTTCTGATTTAAATGAGTTTACATTGTAAAATTATGTATATGAGCTAACACTAACAAGAGATTTTGTTTTTCTTCCTCCTGCCTGTGATTGTTCCTGTGTGCTCGCTGGCTCCTCTCCTTGGCCTTCCCGTACCTGTGACAATCTGCAGCCAGCAAGGACCTTGCCCAGACATCCTACTTTCTGGCCACCAACAGGTTGTTGGCCTTCATCAATATGAACTTAATCAATGTACTCTATAATATAGTAGCTGGATATTACTTGATCATGTCATTTTATTATGCTAAACGCCAAATGATATAGTTACTTACATTTAATCATTACAATTTTTTGTGTGTGTGGCACTGTAAACGGTTTCACAGCCATGTGATTAATCTCACATTCCATGTAAAATCATGATGTGAAAATGATTTAGTTAACAAATAGGCATTACATTTGCACTTGAATAAAATGTTAAGAGTTTTCTAATTTAAGATATAACCTTAAGTAAACAGTTTAATTTTTTTAAGTTGACAACTCCCTATTTTTACATAACATCTTCAGAACAGACACATAGGTCATCTAAACCTACTAAGTAATGATCGATAGTTTCATTTCATATTGCCGTACCACTAAAGTGGCAAAAACCTGAATTTTACTGTCACCATTTCCAATACAATATAATAATTTCCAATACAATATAATAATTTCCACACCATTTCGTCATCAGAACATGCAGCAGTATCAAATACAATAACAAATATATTAAAATCAATGTCGTAGAATCTTTTGCTTTTAAATCCTGCTTCGGTTTGATGCGGTAAGTTCATGCAGTTGTGCAATGCATGTAACCATACACTCGTAATCCATTACTTGTTTCAGCACTAATGAAGATAATCCATTGGACCTATTCGAATTACATGTATAAGTAGGAAAAAAAAAACCTTGATATGCTGTGTTACTGTTACTTGCATAATGATAGAGTATCTTATCATTTGGTGTTTGGCATGAAAGCGAAAGTAAGTTATATGTTGAAATGATTTTACCTGTTGATTGATTCTTCGCATTTTGTTCTATGATCTCAATTTGAAAATGTTCCAAATTATTCCTGAAAAGTTATGGAACAGTTTTATGTTTGACATAGATGGTTGTCGAACAGTGACCTATAAACAAGTGAAATTTAACCAAAAAATTTAGTACATTTTCGGCCCTTTCCTGTGTGACCAATCGTTTGTCAGTAATCCAGCTACAGTGACTGTTCCATTTCAGGTGTCTTAAATGTAGAAACAACTGGAGAGAAGTCTGCAGTCACAGTTTTGTATATATATCAGCACCAATTGTATAAAACTTCGTCTTATAAGTGTTCTTTTCTCTCTAAATTAACAGCTTACACCTGACCACACTATGCCTTCAGACAAAACCTACAGTGGTAGCTTGTGTTTGTATCCACCTGGCCTGTAAATGGTCAAACTGGGAAGTAAGTGATTACAATAGTCTATCTGTCAAATAACACAAGAGTCAAATGTTATGTAAACTGTCTTAGAGTAGACTTATTTCTGTTCTTTTAACCTCAAATTATTCAATAGTTTTATTTTGTGTGACATTTTATATGGGGTCTGGGGTGGTTGAGAGATGGTTACTGTACCCTAATGTTATCTGGGTTGTGGGTTTATTGTGGCTTCCTGTTTGTCTTGTAGCATTATTGTTTATAGTCTGATGGCTCTAGGGTTGATCCAAAAACCCAACCAAAGACACATTTTATGAAAGAACACCAGAAACATATAGGCTTGTAAACTATAGGAAGATATATTTTACACAATAAATATTTTAAGCAATAACCTTTTATGCCTGAATAAAAGTGTAATGCTTGCAAACCAATTCCTTTATATTTCTACACTTATCAGACAACACACTGACAGTTTGCATTAAATGGAGAAGCATTTTAATGTACGCCAGCTCCTCAGAAAATTGAATCCTACAACTATTTATGAAATGTGTTTTATTTTCTTGTTCTATTTTAGTTTCCTCGTTCAAAAGAAGGCAAAGACTGGTTCTGGTATGTCGATAAGGATGTCAGCTTGGAAACACTTGAAGGTTAGCACTTAATTAATATACAGGGGACTAATATTCAGAGGTTTAAAATAATTTAAATTTGTTTCTCAATTTACAGGTTGTAGTTAAAGGCATCAGAATCTACATGTAAAGTTAAATATGGAAAAGATAAACATTTCTCTAAGTATAAGTAAGGTTTAAAACAAAATTTTCAAATCTTCCCTATAAACTTCATACACCTTAAATCCTCTACAAATTTGACCTTAAGTGCGCACGTGGTTGAGTATTGGACTACGGAACCCCCTTCACTGTACCCGGAATAGGTTCGATGCCCCCTTTGGACCTTAGGTATATTATAAGGGATGTTTTCTGGTGTTTGCAGTGTGGTTTTTAAGAGGTTTCTTCCCGGTTTTCTACCATACGCTGGCAACGCAAATTATTAGGATTAGTAAGTCGTCATATAGGTGAAATTCTCTTGATATAGGTGGATTGAGACAATGTTGATTTATGTTGTGAGTTTTCTTACATCTTGCCAATTAAAACAAATCAATTAAATGTAGTTTGCTTTTTAACTACTTTGTATTTGAAATGGTTTGATTAGTGTGCCTGGTCACATTATCTGTAATGAAATACCATAGAATAATAAACTGAGGTAAAACAGAATTTCTGTTTACAAAAGGTCTAAATTTTTGTATAACTTCATTATGAATTTGTTTAAGTCATTGGATAAATATAATACAAAGATAATGAAAATGTTCACACAATACAGTGTACTTAATACCATATATAACGTTCAATAAATACTTGTTGTCATGTTTTTAGTGAACAAAACTCTCAATCTCTCTTTGAAGACAGGTACAAATAATTATATATATTTTTGTAAAGAGTAATAACACTGGCACAGGGATACCGACTCATTAAAACCGATAAATAATCATCAAGTTCTAGATAAATTCTGAGAGACACCAAGTTTCTGAGAATTTATCTAGAACATGAGATGATTTATCAGTTTAATTAGTCAATATCCCTGTACCAGTGTGATTACCCTTGTCAAAAATATATATAAGGATAAGAAAAAGTAAGCGTTAAATGGTTTGGGTATAAAATGTTCTGATTCAGACATAAAAAATGATCATTACAAAAAACTGACAAAGTTAATAGGAACTCTAGGTTAACTTCCGTTATATTCTATGTTCAAAAGTCATAAGTTTAACTCCTGCCAAGCGCTGACATTTTAAACATTAAAAGCAATGGCATATAGTGGAAATTACTTTAACTGGCCAAAACGTGTGGTGATGTGCAAGAAACTAGTCTGCTGTTTCAGGGAAGATGTATAACTCTACAGTGTAAGTTCCAATACAGTGGACTGAACAAAGACATTTTTGGGTTTTTGAACTTGTACTTGTATGTCATTTGTGCGAGGAAAGCACACCTAAATGAACTTTCAGTCACGCCTCAAAACACATTGCCTGCTTACATATCGCTTCCATGTGTTTAAAGTATTTGATAAGTGTGTAAGTTATTACAGCCGTTACATAGGCTAAAATAGGTGGGTCTGGTGCGAATCTGATATATTATTTGTGTTAATACGAATTAAGAACTGTGAACTAAACTTGTCCGGTCTGCCTTTTAAATAGTCCACTGTTTCTGACACCATATTTGATTGGTAACAACTAACAATAATCTGCATCAATTAATTTCTCCTTTTTGTTTTGTCTCTCCCAAGTCATACAAGTCATTGCAGCAGGGCTGTCAGAAATTCAGTGTAAACACAAGCCTCCATTTACTGATGAACTCGATGATCTGATTGTAATGCGGATCATAGCTGGATAGTCTTTTTCGATGCCCGTGTACATCCCGTCTATTGTCACTATTTTGCCTGTCTTATTTAGTGCCTCTGGGTTTAATAAAGGTCTAAGCACAGAGTAATAGTTTTTGTCAGACATGTCTACTCCAATTCATTTTATTCAATGCGCACATTTTAAGTTAGCGTATTGTTAACCCACTCTTCCCTCTTTTTTCTTGCTGATATTAAACATTTCTGTGCTTTCAGGTTTCACACAAGAATTTCTCACAATATTAGACAATTGCCCTAGTCGATTAAAACGGAAGATTATGACCTGGAAGGTAATTATAGCAGTGTCTTTCATATTTTTTTTAGAGTATTATAATTGGCACTAAGTTTCTTTGGCGTCCCTTGTTCTTAAGTTGTGTTAGCAAAGATCTTTCTGTAGAGGGTTGCTGTTCAGGAACCTCCTGTGCTCTGGCGCTCTCTGAGCTTAGGACATCAGGAAGACAATTTTGTTGTGTGGTGCTCGGTTTTTCGTCCTGTAAATGTGTTGTGGTGTCGGCTGTTTTTCCTTCTACCATTTAGCTGGCAGTTTGTTATAAGTGAAATAACCTTGAGTACAGCATAAAACCCAATCAAACAACTTTCTTTCTGTAAGGACTGTTTGTTACGAAAATAATAACTTGATGTGCTTTAAAAAAAACTCTAAAGTTGACATTTGTGTTTCAGAATGCTGCTCAAGAACGTGATCCACAGGCCGAGAAGAGAGCAAGACCTTCAGGAGTGTCTGAATCTGGACTAGGGAATTTTCCTACCATGTCTGATCCAGTTCGTCATGGGTCAGCTGAGAGACATGGCTCAAAGTCTGTGACATCGACCCCTGTCCAGTCCAGTGCAAGGGGCCAGCAACCCACACCTGAATCCAGGAAAAAAATTAGAATGGAGCCTATTCCAACAACAACAACAACATCATATAAAGATTATAAGGAGAGGAAGGAGAGAGAAAGACTTGCCTCAGGGGAGGTTTCTAGGCCACCCCATCACAGGACTAGTCAAAATAAGCCAGAGGGCCTTGATAAACATGTGAGATCTGAAGGGTCATCTCTTGAGTTTGATAGAAGCTCTCTACACCAAAGACTTCCCGATGTGAAATCTGATTTGCTTTTGTCTGAACATGACCACCGCCGACACAGGCCTGTGAAAACTGACTCACCTGCCTCTGTACACATGGCCATTCCTGGAAGGCCCAATGTAAAGGCTCCCCCCACAAAGGAAAGATCTCAGCCTGATTTACAGGAACTTGCTCAGCTTTCTTCCTCACACCACCGTCACAAACATTCTCACAAATCAAAAGATCAAAGCCGAGAGACAAGGCCTGAGACCGGTCACCCCCCTCTCAAACTTAAGCTCTCAAATCGACATGCAGGGACCAATGGCAACAAACCAGATTCTCGTTCACATTCTGCAACAAAATATTCTCAGAGACCTGGTGAATCTGTTCAGTTGACCAGCCCTTCTAACAGTGTCTCACAGAAACAAGGGAGAGACGGTCACGGCAAAAACAGTTCTCACTATATGGCTGGCTCTCTAGGCATGGTACCTCACTCTCAGGAAGCTAAATCTAGTGTAGAGAGGCCATCACCTACAGGTTACTCTACCTCCCAAAGACATGACAGTGCATACAGAGACAGTCCTGATGTCAACTCACATTCCTCCTCACAACCAGCTTCCTGGCATGCCTCTTCTTTTAACCAGGGCAGTTTTGTGTCAGATCTCTCCTCAGTGGGTATTTCTCCTTCACCAGTTAAAGCCAGAAAGCGAGGCCCCAGCCCGGCCATGCAACCCAGACATTCCCCATATAAACATCCTAAAAAAGATCCACCTGACCCCAGTGCTATGTTTGGGTCTCAAATGTTTACACCACCAAGTTTAGAGTCAGGTGACTTCAAGGCTGGTTTAGGGGAATATCCACGCTTCTTAGGGGCGGAATTAGGTGCTCAGAATCCTGAGGCTAACGGAAGTGATGTGGGTTCCCCCCATTTCCCAGTGGGTACTCCCTCCAAAGAAAACCTCAATGCTCTTCAGATGCAACTACAGCAGCTGATAGAGCTACAGAAGTCACAAATAGCTTTGAAGCAACAGGACTCTTTCCCAGGTTATAATAGTAGTGGCAGTGGTGGTTATATGTCTGACTGCCCTCCAATGCCCCCTCTACCAGGCCAGGAATTAGGGTCAATACCGCCCCTCCCCTCCTCTCCTCCTAACTTACCTCCCCCGCCCCCACCACCACCTCCACCACCATTTTGATGTTAACCGTAATGTAGGAAATTAATATCATTAGGAACTTACAAGATTTGTCACTTTGTAATAATGTTTAGCACTAAGATTGGATTTTATGAATGCTTTTCTCCTGCCTAGGTCAGGTACCTGGGTCAAGGAGTATTTAAAGAGCATTCACTGCACGGTTTAACTTTTTTTGATATTTCAATTATTTGTTAAATATTTCTTGAGCTGTATCATGATTCTATAAGACTATATCAGCAATATGAAACAGTTATGTATAGAATGTCTAATGTATTTTAATGTCCAAGTATTAATACATGCTGAGTCATTATTCTCTGCTTTGATTTGACTGAAAACATTCAGCATATCATAACATACATAAATTCCAAACAGGGGTCTTCTTTGAGACATGTACAAACTGTGATTTGCTGTAACAAATGAAAATGTATATTATTGTATCATAAATTACTACTCATAGATAATTTTTATTATAAATGCTGTAGTAAAGAAGAACATTAGCTGATAAAGGGGCATTACACAAATCAAAGTGATCCTCTTTAGTTTTCCCATCATTCTACGCTTATCATTTATTCATCAGGACAATTAAGTTTACATGGTATAAATAAACATTGTAGCAATATATTACAATCCATGTAAAAAGAAAACTTCATTTAAATCCGTGATCGTGTTATGCTGTAGTTGTATATGGTTAATATATCCATACTTGCCTTTGGTTTAAATACTAAATATGAGAAAATATAAATAATGTGGAGAATGCTTGTGATTTCCAAAATACATGTACATGCCTTTAATGTCAACTTGTACAAAATACTTGTCAGCTTGGTTACATTTCAAACATGGGCATGGCGAGTTTAGTTCTATTTATAAATATGCTGGTAAACTTCACTTACGAATTAAATTGTAATAAACCCTTCACTGATGGAAATGAGAAATTGATTTTGTAACATGTACGAATGTGCAAGCTTAATTTGGCTGAATGCTGGAACAATATGTATCAGTGTTCAGTCATGCTCTATTTTACATGAAAAGACACTGGAAAAAGATATTTCATTTTTAGAGTTCATTCATTGGAATGGATTTTTCTTTCCTTTGCAGTTACAGACGTGACAAAGTAGGTTCCCTGTTATGACACCTGTTTTTGGCAGTTTGAGTTGTTTTTGGATAACATTATTTAAACTGTGTTGCTGTTTGATTCCAGGTGACTTATGTGAATATTTATTATGTTATTATGGAGGGCATATTGTTAGATCTTCTGTTCAGTCAGATTATATCATTCTTTTATTTTAAGTTCATTTTTCCAGTAATACTTCAAATGCTTCATGGTAGTAAAATAAGAACTCTCCTCCATGGAGACTATTTTTTCAAGAGAATTTCAATATTTTCAATGATCCTTGGAAAGAATAAAAGGGTTCCGATTCCAAAGACTAGACATTGTTTTTCTGATTTCTTCAATTCAGAATGTTCTTAAGAACATTTTCCAGTCAGAAAGATCATTGGAAAAGTATGCTTGCTGTTGAGTCATGCTAGTAACGTAACATCTTTAACAGCCAAGCCACCCTGAGAGGAATAATGGCCAATGAATAAAAACTCAAATATGTTTATGGATATTCAGATCCAAGCAACGTTTTATGAAAGTAACTGACTTTAAAACAATACATTTAAGAACAATTCAATAACAATACTGATAACCACAAAAAAAAATTATGTGATCAGTGATTGAAATTGCATTCACTGTTGTACACTTGTCACATTGAGATAGATCCAAAAAGAAAGCCCCAAATGTTTATACCGAGTTTCAACGTGCCAGTTGGCAGAATGTACTGCAAGGGAAACATGATTGTCACTGATTGCAAAGTTAAGTTTACAAAAATAGTTAAATTTTGAAAAGCATCTTTCCAAAGTTATGTTTTTGAATTACTGGCGGTTGGACAAGACCAAGCTTGCTGTTCTCTTCTAATCAATCTTGATGTAGCTCGTCTTTATCAGGTGATGTAGACTATGCAATGTGTTCAATTCCTCACCTCGTGAAAAGGGGCCATGACGAAAGGATTCTTACTGCCAGAAGCTGTCCCAGCTATTGATTAATTTGAGGTGATTCTCAACCGCTGAGGAATAGGACATCAAATAACATGAATTTTGACAAATTGGTATGAAACAGGCATTCAAAAGACTTCACTGAGCAGATAATAATACCACGATTACAAATTTTAAAATGCCACCTTACAGAAAGAAAAAGATATCAGGCTGCTTAGGTTTTTGTTTTGGTAAAGTGATCACTGTTCTATGAAACCAGAGCTCTCACCAACGGGGAGCATAACCCATAAGGACCCACCTCGTGTAAACATGTAAAGCTATAGAAAAAGAAGATAGTATGACCGCATGAATATAATCTAGAAACATACTGCCCTTAGCTAGAGGGCAGCACTTCAAACTTTAGACTGAATCAAATCCTCAAACTGGGATGGATTTTATTTTCAACGAAACTGTTTTATACACACTCGTTTTCAACTCCAGTATTTGCACTTGAACAGTCTGATATTATCTAAAACTGGCCAGTGCATCTATGATTAATGGTTGAACAGTGATTGGCAGTTCACTTTTGTTCCAGTAAAGGGCATAAGAAACACTTGTAATAAATACTATACAACCAGTTTCAGATAAGGCAAATTTAAAGTCGGTTGCTCAAAGTAGTATTCAGTTTAGTCCTGGATTAGTTGACGTCACTCCATATTAGAAACGGTGATTAAATATGCTTCCTCATAACGAGGGTGGTTGATGTAATCTTTCTGGGTTCTGCTGCTCTCTGAGCTAAGGGACACCAGGAAGTCGTTTGTGGTGTCCTGTTTTTTGCTCTGTAAATATTTTGTTTTGTGCTTTCTTTGTCCATTGAGCTGGCACGCCGTCATATAAGTGAAATACGGCATAAAACCTCTATCAAACAAACAGAATTCAAGACATTTGACAAAATAATAACAATTACATTTCTCTGACTGGCTTTATTGACTACAACATCAATAAACAGTACATACACAGATCGTTATCACTAGTTTCTTCTATACAGGATCAACATTGACAACACATAAAAATTTAGCCACAATAACTGGGCAAAAAAGTACAAGACGATCCTAACAATAGTAAGGAAAAGAATATTCTTGAGAGTATTTTTTGTTATATTTATAACTACAATACAGTGGATTTTTAGAACAACTGTTTGTTATTTAGGTTATGACATAAGCTTACAAAGTTACAGAACTTCTTTCTAACCGTATATATAGCAAAAAAATTGGTGCTTTGAGTAAACTTAATATGTCCACATTCTGTATGAAGTGTGTCTTTTTTCTCACGGAATGCTATGGAGTATTTGCAAGCGAGTATATTAACATTATCTGATGCCTTAACACAATTAATATTGTTTAAATTCAAATAAGAGATAGGAAATAACAAATGATCCCAAGCACCACTGAAATCATGTATGACACATACATTAAATAATTTAAAAAAAGTAAACTCCTAATGATCTTGTAAAAGAAAATATATTTTTCTATGATATTGATATTGTCAAAGAAATGCAATTTATTCAAACAAAGAGAATGACAAACAGATCTATCTGCAAAGAGGGAAAAGTTGTTATGATCTAAAGTTAGCACTTATTTAAATGCGCAGTAATATTTTTATCCCTGATAAGAACAAATATTTTATAATTTAAAATGGATATTAATTTTTTCATTTTACCAGTAAAATTCACCAAGAGAAAATTTTTCTGTATTCTAAACACCAAATTAACAAAAAATTATTAATGCCTGTATTTCCAGTTAACATACCAATAAAAAGATAACAAGTCTCACATTTACCTTCTGGGATTTAATGTATATAGAAAATTCCTTTTTTGCAAATTACCGGCTAGGCACAAAAATCATGCTGTCAATTTAAACCATTTAAAATTATTTGTAATGTGATTTTGCTTCGTATGAACCAACATAATTTTTGTTTTGTAAGGTACCTAGTCAATGTTAAACACTAAACTCCCTAAAAGACAAGAAAGGTTTTACTTATCATGATTTTGAGAAGCCATTTCCTGAATAAATAAGCTAAAAAAAATCACCCAATGATATCTACTTTGACCAGAATGACTCGGATCTAAACTCAGCATTAGATTTGCCCCATAAAGAAATTAATTATGATGTTTGATTGACTTATAATAAAATATTCCAGTTTCACTATAGTGCTAATTGCAACACCAATGTATACATTATCTACAGTACATATGCTGTGGTTATTATTGGCTTATATAGGTTACTTAACGATTAGGTATACTACAAATTTATATATTGTTGTCAGATTATCTAGTTATTTCTGAAGTCAGTCGGAATAAAATCCACAGACGGCAGCTCAGTCTTCTACAGCATGTGATTGGGTCTCCAGAAGAAGCTCAAAGGAAAATGGTAGGAATTTGTAACCTTGACCTTCATAAAACTTGTTTTGAAATTCAACCCTGAAAAAAAAAGCAAACTATGGTAAGCAAATCGGTCATTTATCCTTGGAACTTATATACAGCCTTCAAAATAGCCTTGGACCAAAATTCCATATGATATCTGTCACTTTACTTAAAATAATAAATGTCATCCAAATATTATCAAAATAATTAAGATTGATAATTCTAGGTTTATAAAACAATAAAAGCAGAAAAAATAACAAACACAAAAAGTGAACTAATATTTGCTCATAGCATTAAAGTGTTTTTGGAAACAACTATATGTTTTAGTACTTAAAAGAACTGAGAATTTCCTGCAGAACATAGGCAATATGATAAGCAGTTCGAAAGATATCACTTTAACTCAACGTTTAAACTATGAAACAACACTGCAAAAGACTTACCAATGTAGACGTAGTGCATGAAGAAATGCTGACAGGCCTTCCATCAATAACAGAACAGCTAATGTCAGGGTGGCCCAAAAGGCAAAGACTGGCACTAAGATGACAGCTCCAGCATAGGAATCAAACTTCAGACCAATTGCCATCACCATGGACCACAACACCTCAGACAGTTCTGTGGGAGTACAGAGTACATAGGAATAGTCCATAAAAAGACAACAAGAGTCAAGCAAAGTAAATACACAAGGGACAAAATTAAAAGCAAATCGTAATTCTACAACTAAAATAAGATCAAATAGATTTAAACTAAAGTTTAAAATGTAAGCTTTCAGCATTTTACTTTACCAACTGCTTTACTTCATTTGTTTATTGAGTTAAGTAATGCTTACTGTTTTGGAGAAGAATTAAGCAAGATGGGATTTTTATTTGAAATTAATCTACCAGGTACTAAGATGAACATCATACTATTGGATCAATAATACATTCTTTGTGTCGAATTAAGGGAGGCTTACGTGCATGAGCCAGACTGAGGGCCCAGAGTCGGAGATAGGAAGCTGTGTTTGATATGCACCCCAAACAAAACTCTATAGTATGAATAGCCTGGTTGATTATCAGCTCACCCCATTCTATCTTCTGAAATGAAAATGAGTTAATATTTAATAAATATAAAACTTTATACAGGATATCCTTTTCAACCAGACTAATTACTTCAGATACAATTAATTCTAAACACTTTATATACCATTTCAAATCCTTTTTCAGCTATTATAGGAATTACAGCAAACATGTAAGTTGTTTGGTTTAAAAAAAACATAAACAAACCACAAAGTGATATATTTAAACTATTAAAGGTAATAATAAATAAATTTAATATTTGAGAATTGTACTGCAAATTAGACTTAAATTCTAAATCAACTTTAATATGCAATATCAAAACCTGAATTACAGTCATACAGCACCCCAAATTATGGGTTTTCAATAAATTAGGATTACCTTGATTTCAACAAGTTGTGAGGTTTGTTCATAAATTAGTTACTTCGAAATAACAAATATCCATTGGGTATAAGGCTTGTAGGAGCTCAGAGAAATCATGACAAAATTGCAATTCAACGTGCTGTCCATATTTCCTCAAATGTATCAACAAAGCCTTTGATCCCACCGCAGTGAATTTATATATAACAAGTCAACTTTTGAATCTTGTAAGGGGCTAATAATTGATGACTTTGGAGTAGAATTGGTACCTCAAAGCATAACACAGATGTGACAGCAAATTGAAACATTCTCATTTAAATTTTTAGTATTTAGTTTTTTTTCTAATACTAAAACTTTCTCTTAACCCACAAACCGAAAGAGTAAGAAGTAACATTGTAACTTTTACTTCTTGAGAAAAATATATATTACTCGTGTGATTCTGTGATAACACAAACAAATTTGTTATGTGTATTTGACATTAAGATTTCTTGGTTCACTTCCAGACACTGAAAACACATTTATTGGTTGTGCAGTATTTCTGTGCAACCCCATGTATAACCACTTTCACTGTGCAAACAAACCATGCAGTAGTCCCAACCACCTTTAGATAACAAAAACACAAGCAATAATTACAAATTTCATTTCTCTTTGAGATTTGTAATCATTGCTTGAAAACTGTCTTAGCAACTAGGCCTAAAAATTGCAGAAGTTGAAAATCCATTAAAGTTATGTTTTAGCTATGTGCCCAGCTTCTAAATGCCACTCAAACAAGTCACCTATTGTAAAGTTAAAACAAGGGAAAACATCATGGTAGAAAAAAGACTAGGTAATGTATAGGTGTGTTGTTGCTGTACACTTTTCCATATACCCAGGAAAGAAAATTTATAATAAAAAAGAATAAAAGAAACAATTGAAAACATTAAATTTCCTTGCAATTTCTAAGACACATAGAATTTTCGAAAGTGCTTGAGAAAGAATATGTCGAAGATAAGGGAAGATATAAGATAAAGAAGACACAAGATTTCAGGTAGACAGTTTGAGTTATGATCTAATGATACACATGTGCGTATATTTGTGGGTGTATTTGGAAGAGCTGTGAAAGGTGAGTGAAAGTGTAAATATAGGGACACAATGAAGAGGATTAAATAACAGTAGTTTCTAATTGGTAAAAAACAGAAAAAATACAAATAAGTAAATAAATAATACACATGTGTCGCTTTTACAAATACAAGCAAGGAATAGAATGTCAAAATCAGAACATTAGCTTTTACAATTTTAGATAGATTAAACAAAACACAATGTTGCTCAAAAGCGTTAAAATGTAATGAGATTTTCACTTTGACTATTCAATGAATGAATTACTTTTGACAGTATTTTTTTTTGTATTTGCAGAAGTTCTAGACCACTTTACAAGTAACAAAACTTTACAACAAGACATGCATCCCCTCTATCAATACAATGATGTACCTGCTATTTGTGATTAATACAGGAAACTGGATTATTGTTTTGTTTTTCATAACTATGTATGAATATTATGTAGAAAGTTAGATTTGTTGTGCTAGTTTGATTGGGAATGTACACATTACTTCAGGTTATTTCACTCATACGACAGTGTGCTATCCCGATGGGTGATAGAAACCATCCTATTACAACACTGGCAGCACATAAGATAACACCAGATATTAACATGAAGGAGGACACCACAACAAAGTGGCTTCCTTGTGCCACTTAGCACAGAGAGTATCAGAGCAAAGTTGGCAGGGATCTATTTTAACACATTTTAAAAACTGCAGAAAAAAGGCTTTTTTTTTTGGTTTAGTCATAACATGCACAACATCCCTGAAATTCGCCTTCTCTTTTCCCAGCAGAATTTAAATACAAAAGATTTTTGGGACAGAAATTTTATCAGTTAAAAAGTAACTTTTTTGTAAAGCTTAAATTTTGAAATTTTTAGCTGCATGAAAACAGAACTAGAACATCAGAGGTTTATCTTCTTTTCTTGTTACCAGTTGGGCAGCGTAGCAAAGTAAGCAGAAAAGATATAATGGGGTAAAGAATTTAAAAAATACTAATATGTGCGTGTTTGTCGATAATGTCACCTCATCGGAGTCGAGCATTTCCTTCTCAACAGGGGGCTCTGGTAGAGGATCGACGTCTGTCTGTATTTCGAGACGTATCGCTTGACTCCGATCATGATTTAGCAGATCTCCACTTTGTATTGATAGGCTAGGATGCATGTGCTGTTACCAGGCCAGATAAAAAAACAAAGGGAGAGAACAAATGATATGAGCGTAATGTGTGCAGGAGATCAAAGTGAACATTAGCATTCAATCATGCTATTAACCCAGGGAGTAATAGATAGAACTTGTTGAGTGTCACCTCTTCAGTGGGTTCAAGGGCAGTCTTAGGGGTGGGCCCCTCATTGTGAACAACCTCGGCGTTATCCTCAGTGCGACTCGGCCCGTTTGTAAAAGGGAGGTGACCCTGGGTCTTCTGAAAATTGAGCACCGAATGAACATCGTAACATGGAATGAAATCAAATTGCCTTCTGGTGCAAACTTAATGAATGCAGGCAAGGCTGGTGTTCACATTTCTATTTAATTATTTTTCGATCTAATCAGAAGTCGCTGAAAAATAGAAACTGACAGCTTCAAAATTCCAATTCTATTTCTACAGGTTAATGATGAATTTTCCAATTTGTAGAATGTATTGGGATATCAGATAATTTTTTAGAAGGAACTTTAAATTCATAAAGATTGATAATGTAGTTTGACTGGAGTTTAAAACCAACTAAGTTAAGATTAATGTTACTGGATGTATGTGACTATTAGGTCAACAAGGGGGCTAAAACGCGTAACTAGCTGTTCCACATGTAGGTGGTACACTGAAGGCTCTACAGTCCTATATACCACCAGCTGAGCCACATCACTGCTCTGCACGTGTTGTCGAGTGATAAACATAATGTTTGATTCAGTGTTTATGTCGTTCTTTGGGTTATTTCACTCATATGATTACGTACCACCCCGATGGATGATTTGATCGAATAGGGTTTACACTGTACATAAGGTTATTTCACTCCTATGAGGGCGTTCCAGCCCAATGGGTGAAGGAAACCACCCTTAACAACAATGGCAACACAGAAGACACCACAGTACATTTACAGGACAAAAACAGGACACCATAACAAATCGGTTTCCTCATGCATATTGGCTCAGAGAAGAGGAGGAGACAGGAGGCTCTCATATAACCATCAGCAGTACACATAATGTAGTATGGGGAAACTGTTTCAAACCAAAACCATTGGACAAAGGCAAATAGTAACTTTTGAAATTTTCCTTATTAGCTTATAATTATTGAGAATATAACTGACCTGCTTCTTTCTCTGTGTGTAATATATATAGAGAGGTTTTCCTGCCAAGATCCACGGCACACAAATAACAGCTAGGAACACAAGGAGTTTGTTTATAACCCCCTGAAAACACACAGAGATAAAAAAAAAACTATGATTTACAGGCAAAACTACATTAAACAGATGATGATGATGATGATAATTGATACGATCATAAAAACTGAAGAGCTTAAAATATCCATACAGGTGAAAATGTTTATTCACCAGATAAGTGGTTAAACTACAGAAGTTACTTCTCATTGAATTTATTTATTCTCGATTTTTGCTTATTTTGTTGTTTAAAAAAAAAACATTTGTTTAAACTGTGACGCATCACAGTATGAAGCTGGTTAAGGCTTTGATTGTAAGGCCTGTTTAAACTGGGAGCATAAGCACAAAGTTCACCAGGATGATTAAAGCAACTCCATGCATCACTCCTTAAATTTGCGCATTGACTCCCAGTGGTAACAGTCTTTTTAATTATGAGCTTCACCACCTTTCATAGAGAGCACCAGGGTAAATGAAGTTAATAGATTATCATGTCTGTTGAACGTACCTGTCCTTTGAATAGTTCTACAGTAGGGCTTTTTAACATGAACATGTTGATCAGACCTGGGGAAGAAAACAAATGTAGATAAACATACACAAATATATAATTAATGGATTGAAAAAACATCATAGCCTGATTGTTAGCCACAATCGAAAATGCACAGAGGCCTGGCTCAACATGTGAAGACTGTTTTAATCATGGAGTGTGTCTTTTTATTCTTCTTAAACTACATCCAGTCTACACAAATTTGACAAAAGTCACACATACACATAAAAAAAAGCACGTACTATAAGGAGACTAGGACAGGTGCCTCATAAACTCTCATTATTTTTGCTTCATTTCCAAAACAAAGAAAAAGAAGTGACCTTCCATGCAATGTAACATTAACTTAATATCACAGTACTTTTTTAATACCTTGAAATGTTAAAGCAAATGCAAAGGTTGCATATATTCTCCATAGAACACCCAAAATGATTACAAATTGTTGTTTATCAAAAAGGTAATAAAGTTGCATGTTTCTGTTTTTCTCATTTTGACACCCTAAACAAGCCTGTGATTTACATGTCTGTACTATCATCACCATCAGCTGAAAATAAACCTTGGTTTTACATTTTCAACTCGAAGACAACAATTTAGAGAGAGAAAGTTATTGTTTACAGATGATCTCGATCCCCAGTTTGACTAACTACATGTACAACTGACATACTTTAGACTAGGTGCCCAATTGACTGTCAGAAGCTCCATATATGAACAAAACTAAGGGCGTAATTGACGAGTTGGTACATCTCATTAAGACCTGGAAACTTATTAACTCTCGAAGAATCATTACATACCTATAAGAAGACTAGGTGCTTCATTGACACGTGACACATTCCAGTTGACCCACTTATAGAAGATGAGAATCACCAGGTAACCAAACATACAGAATAGAAATATCATCTCCGGGATGAAGCGACAAAATATATCAATCTTCCTCTGAAAATACCTGTAACAAATACAAACAGGCTTACGGTAACAGTTCATGTCATACCTGAGCTTGGGTAAACTTCTTATGTGATTAACTGCATTTTAGACTTTGAAGTTTATCAGTGTGATCATATTTTACAAGTATATCTTGCCTTTAATAGGTCTGTATAAACATGTCAAACGGATTTTGTACAGTGAAATTCAATTACAATCATTCTGATCTTTTGAATGTTAGAAGGGCTGTGTCTAGGTAGCTATCCCTTCCAACGCCCGAACCATCAATATTCATGGTATACTAAATATCTTGTATATATTAGTGCTACAAACCTATGGTTCCAGAAACTGAGACTGATACCAAAAAACATCTGAGAGACCCCTAGTACCACAGAGAGTTTCATCTTCAGAGAGTTGGTGAATGTGATCTTATTGTAGGATACCTGCCAGATCTGTTCAAGAAAAGGAATAAACAAATGGAAAGATTATTACATTATCGATGTGTTTGGGCTTTAAGTTTTAGGCCGTACATAAGGTTATCAAGTAATGACAGGGAGAATTTCATTCCCCTTATAATTTACCCACAGCCAACCAGAAGTTGTTGTAGACCTTTCGTGCCAGCGACAAGCTAGGATATTCCTTTCATAAAAGTATGACTAAGCCCTGCACCATTTCTACCATCTGCTTGTACAGTGTATCTGTCACAAACCACATGCATTACTTGATAGGTCAATGATTTCTGTTTTAGAATTCATTTGCAGCCTGGAGGTGACTAAACTAAAGATCACTGCCAACACTGACAAGCATTTAGGATATAAAGTACGACACTAAAACAAAGTTTTCAGACATCCCTCAGCTCAGACAGCAACACCAAACATGAAACTCTCATAGTCAACCATAGGCGGCAAAACAGTAAATTTAACGTTGTACCCAAGAGTATTTCACCTATATGACGACTTACTAATTTGCGTTGCCGGTGTATGGTGGAAAACCGGGAAGACACCTCGTCAAAACCACCCCGTGAACTCCGCAGCCACAGCAAAACTTCCCTTATATACCTACGGTCAACAGGGGGGATCAAACCTATTCGGATACAGTGAAGAGGGTTTCGTAGTCCAACGCTCAACCACGGAGCCACGGCACGGCCCCCCAAAACATTAAGCCACAAAAAAAAAGCCATTTTTGTTTTCTCTTAAGCCTCATAATGAGGTGGTATGTACTAACAGTGGTGAAATCAACAGCTCCACAGACCAACTAACCCCCACTCAGTGTTCTGAAATAAGTGAATTACTCACTGGATCCAGACCAAAGGCATACGGTGATCCTGAGAATGTGTTGTTTTTTGGGTCCATATTCAACAACTCAAATCTCTCAAAGTCACCCATACTGAAACCAGAAATGATAGAGAAGTTATATATATTCATAGCTTACCAAACAATATTGGTATACATAAGGCCTTTTTTATAGTCCACATGCTTTACCAGTTGTCAAGGTTTAGCATACCCCTTCAGTTACCGATGGTGAAAGTATTAGCTTCATTTCATTATGATACCGCTTAGTCAGTTAGTGGCTTATCGTGTCTTCTCTGGGGACACTTCCATAAAATGTATAATGATAAATAATGTGTAAGATGAATAGTTAATTATAAATGAAAATTTGTTGCAAAATATTTCCATGTAAAACTGTTATGAAAAGGTAATCAAGGGGTTGCTGTATTTATCTGATGTTTATTGGCAACTAAGCAACATTCTTTTTAGAAAAATTGAACCATGCGGCAGAAGTTATTAGAAACAGATTTCAAAAAGAAATAACATACACATATTTGGGTCTCCATGATGTTCCAAATATATTGATAGATTTCGCAAACACATCATTGTATATAAATCCTGCGTATATGGAGAAAAATCCCATCAACAACATAATGTATCTCCCTCCAAAAAATGTATTCCAGATCTGAATCAAAGAGGTAAATAAAATTAAAATGATACATAACCTGTAACAAGACATACTTCAAATTGTAGTATATCTAGCCTTGTATGTTATGGACTCCCTATGTCATACTATTAAAATAAATGAGCTGCACGGTACCAAAGTTGGAACACGTACATTGTGTAATCTTCACTTATTATATGATTGATTGATTGATTGATGTTTTACGTCGTGTTCAAGGGTATTTCACTTATATGATGGTGATGTATTCGAACAGTATTCAGCAACTAACACACCAAAACAATGTAAAGCCCCACTTTTATTGTTAGTTCTGTTTGAAAGATAATGATCCTCCCATGCTAAGCATGGCATCATGAATGTGAGCTTGTAACATGCTGCCCATATCCAGAGGGCTTATTTTCTATATAATGTACAGCTATTCCTTGTATTGATGTGCTATGAGCCAGTAGTATCAAATAGTTAAATTATTCCAGTTCAATTAAACAATCATCAGTTACACACAAATAGGTGTTGAAACTTTCTTCTATTCATACAATACATTCTTTTAACAAGCACCAAGTTATTACTGTCAATGTTGTTAAAATGACACTTAAAGGCTGGGTGCATATAACATCTGTTTTACCTCATCATACTATCGATGTTGTTAAAATGACACTTAAAGGCTGGGTGCATATAACATCTGTTTTACCTCATCATCTATCTTGTAAATGTTGTTAAAATGACACTTAAAGGCTGGGTGCATATAACATCTGTTTTACCTCATCATACTACTGATGTTGTTAAAATGACACTTAAAGGCTGGGTGCATATAACATCTGTTTTACCTCATCATCTATCTTGTAAATGTTGTTAAAATGACACTTAACGGCTGGGTGCATATAAAATCAGTTTTACCTCATCATCTATCTTATAAATGTTGTTAAAATGACACAAAGGCTGGGTGCATATAACATTTGTTTTACCTCATCATCTATCTTATAAATGTTGTTAAAATGACACTTAAAGGCTAGGTGCATATAACATCTGTTTTACCTTATCATCTATCTTATAAATGTTGTTAAAATGACATAAAGGTTGGGTGCATATAACATCAGTTTTACCTCATCATCTATCTTCTTTGCCAAGAGGTGTTTCTCTTTGATAACCATCCAGGCAGCAAATAATGTCATAATGAGGCCGTGGCCGGCATCTCCAAACATCACACCAAATAGAAACGGGAAGGTGATGATGGTAAATGGCGCTAGAAATAATAAAACAGGAATTGCCCATTACATTAGATAAGTGTATGGTTTGGTTTGACTGGTGAGCATCTTAGTTGAGGTTGTTTCAATTTTATGAAGCAGTGACAGAGTATCAAGACAATCGTCAGTACCAACAGATCACACAAAAGACATATGTTGGTTTTGATTGATGGTTGCAGATTTAAAATCTTTAAACAGTATTAATTTTTTAAATATTGGGATATTGCTATCAAAATATTATCTATGTTTGACATAGAAAGTCCAGTGGAAAATGCTAAAATGTCAACACCCAAAAAGTTAACAAAAATACCTAAAACTCATACAAAATCTTCATGAAGTATCAAGTTCGACTATGAATGATGTAAACAGCCATTGTATGTTTACCTGGATTAACTTCTCTGTAGGAAGCCACACCATACGAATCCACAATAGTCTGAAAGACCTGTGTGAATTTATTAGTACGATGATAGGTGGGTGGGTTTTCTCTAGTTACCATTCTGTTGAGGATTGATGGTACACTGCTACCACTACGCTCCTAAAAACAGACATGATACCGAAACAAACATGAGAATGATTAATTAAACCATAACAGCAAAAGAAAGCTGATACGCCACTTTTACCAGCATGGAAACCACAATAAAAGATGAGTATCATTTACAATGACAAACTTCATAATACAGTAAAATTTATCTAACCTGACACTTGGGTGTGCCGATATCTTGTCTGAACTGACAACATTACTTTGTTCGGTTGGTACATGTATCTTTTCTATGTTAAAAATTAACATCCTGTCTGTACCAAAGAGTTTACTTTCTCCAATGTGGTGCTTTACATAAGTTTCACAGTTTTATTAACATTGATAAATGGCCTTCTGGATTATAATACTCTACTGACAATTTTTTTCAAACAGACAATAATACCCATGCAGCACATAAGAAGCCAGCTTTAACAACTGAACGATACATTTGACTATATAATATATAAAAATTCTTACAAAAGATAAAAAGTCAGTGACTCACCGTTCCTCTGCGTAGAGCTTGCTGAATCCTGTCAAGGTCAGCCACGGGGCACCAGCACTCGGCTATCAGACATTTCTGTGTCACGTCCAGGTTAAACATGTTCAGGGTGTGGTAGATTGCTTTGATCTTTCTCACCTTTATAAACCAGACTTTGATGTTTTTAGCGGCTGCTACCAGCACCCGATGGCGATGATCTTGTGTCTGACCCAATACCTACAATAGCAAATTGTCATATTTCTGGATTTGACTTTATAAGTGTCTCACACCATACTTTACGTTAATTCAAGTATAGGACTGCAGAGAACCTGGAATGTTATAAAGCTGCAAGGACAGTGCAAACACACAAGTCACTGTAATCACTTTAAGCAACACTTGCCAGGTGTTATGTTGTTCTACATTTCTTGCTGAACGGCATTTTTCCTCACAAAATCTTTGTTTTGTCTGAAACCTGAACAGCATAAGATTTGAAAAAAAATACTGTTGTTGTGGCTTCTGAATGATACAATACAGGTTGTAAGAGAAAATTACGGTATCATATTGGAGTTCCTTTTATTAATTAAAAAGCCTGTATGTTCATCTTGAAATGAATGAATGGACATACATGTAGGTAAAGGGAGGATTACAGTTTCTAAAATTAAACCTGTTTTGAGAAACTCATATAAATAAAAGGAATTCAGTTTTAAGTTTTTAACAGACAAACTAACAGACAAACTTGACAAACAAACTAACAGTGTTCAGATCTTCAATGCGTGTCATCACTCCTAAAGCCATTTCACGTCTCTCTGCCGGGGTCTCTGGACATGGGTACAGAGTCGCACGAAACCTGCATATATAACAGGGAAAAAATACATAAAAACTTGTGTCAGTTTTGTCTTTATCAGAACTGAAAAGACAGCAACATTTCCTTGTTTGTTTGATTAGGATTTTACATGGTTATTTCACTAATTTGACGGTGTGCCAGCCCATGGATGAAGGATTGATTGATTGGGGTTTAACGCAGTTATTTAGTTTGTTACACATACCGGGTGTATCATATGACAGCGTGTCAGCCCAACGGGTGAAGGAAACCACACACCGGTAACACAGAAGACACCATGGTACACTTACAGGACGAAAAACAGGACATTATAACAAGGTGTGTTACAGTTGTGTTTTGTGAAGAATACTACTTTGTAAGTTAGTATTTTAAATCAAAATATTGTTGTACTAAATGCTATACAGTCATTGATGTAAGCAACAACTCACAAATCAAAAAAGGTATTTCAATGTGTCAAAATCTATATCAACAATCAACCTATAAACAGTTTGGAAAGCAATCGGCAAAGGATTTTTGACCTGAAGTAATACTGACCCTTCGCATATCTTCTTTACTCGGGATTTGAGCTGGTCACCTTGAAAGAAGATGATGAATACAGACTTGTTCACTTGATCACCCTGTCAAATAGAATATATAATCCGTTTAAGTTCACTTTCTGCTGATTGTCACAATTGATGAAATACACATTATCTTTCTTCGTAAGTACAATGCTCGATTCCGTAGTGATTAGGCAGTTACCTAAATAAGAATGCTTAGGTTTGAAGGTAGGCGTAGGTGTGATTTCTTAAAGTGGGCCCTCAGGGTTGTTTCATTTCTTAAATTTAAAAAAAAAAATTTCACCAAAGACACATTACGAGCACTTATTAGTTGGATTTGTTGGGCTGCAAACAATGTTGTTTTGTTCATGTGGCGTTGTGTATTTAATCAGAAACTATTTTTTCCAGTTGCAGATAAAACTGGTCAGCATGTCATAATAAAATCCTGAATTAAAGATTTGTTTGTTTGGTGTTTAATGTCGTACTCAAGAGTATTTCACCTATATGACGACTTACTAATCTTAATAATTTGCATTGTCGCTGTATGGTGGAAAACTGGGAAGAAACATTGTAAAAACCACCCTGAAAACTCTGCAGCTACCGGAAAGTTTTCCTTATATATCTAAGGTCTACAGGGGGGATCAAACTTGAATCAATGAAATGGAGTACATACTGTGACTGGATCCTCCAGTGGCATGTCAGTCTCGGCTTGTTTGAGGAACACATTCCCTCGGCATGCTCGCCATAGCATCCTCTCAAAGGCTGCAATACGCTCACGCAGAATAACACCTGCCACAAAACTATAGCAAGAAGAACGTCATAAATCAGTGATCAGAAAGATTTAATTTACTTTTGAATACACGCAGTATTTTTATCAATTAAAGTGATTATTGTGTTAAACATTTACATGTCTCTCTTCAAGTGACATTTTGAAGCCAATGTTTTGATATTCAACTTTTAATAAATATTCAATTTTTTCTTCAAATTATGATAAGACTGATTTGTTCAAGAGAAACTTAACACAGCACACATTTAATAGTAGAGAAAACACAGATTAAATTATACATTGCCAAGTCAAATATCCAAACCTTATGAGACGCTCTTATTTTCTGGTTGAAAGTAAAAAGAAAGAAAAATCTACAATATTTAGTGTAAGAGAAGCCAGAAAAGTTGCGAGGTATGGTATGGTTAAATTGCAATTTTTATTTAAGATGCTTTTTTTTTTTTAAACTTGATTGGGAGCTCAGCATTATACCAATATTATACATACATAAATATATTCGTACATGTAGTCGATGTAGAGAAAGAAAATTTTACATGTCTTCACCTATGAATCAAATCCTTTACCAGCCCGGCTACAGGCTCACAGCAGAACGACCATGAAAATTCATCTACATGTAGGTAGCCTGCAAAAAGGAGTCTCTGCAGGAAGAGCTGACACAGGGATGCTAAAGAAGTGTCTTTTTTTATCTAGATATTACCTCAATGTGTTTCTTGTATGGGTAATTCCAAAAGTCTGTTTCTGGCATATATTTATATATATATGTTTTAAGCATTCTTGTATCGTATGATTGTTCAACATGTCATTGTGTTTTTCTGTATGTGTATATTTGAGGTGAAAATCAATTTATTTACATTCATTTATTTAATTAGTTTATTTGTATGTTGAGACTTGAAACTAGTGCTCTAAGAGGACAAAGTGTGTGTGTCCTACCTAACTCCTGGGTGAGATTCTGGTCTTTCAGCATCAATCAGCAAATGAATTGGGTCATCTGCTTCCCCGTGCTCGCTCTGGGTAGCAATATACACAAAATTATCCCTTACTGAGTTTGTCACTACTCTTTTAATTATTGTTTCACTTAAACTAATTTGGCTACAAGTCCTATCAAGCAGGCTTGTTTAAGATAGATATGAAAAATTCCAAACGGAATAAATATATATTCACACTTATATAAATTCTGATTTATTGCCCCCCTAAAAAATGGAATTCAAAGAAAACAATATTTTGCCAAACTAATCTAAATGAATTACCAACTGACTTTTAAAATAATAATTGACAATCAACCTTTTTTGCGCTGACTTTCTAGAATTACAACAAACTTGGGTAACTATACCAAAAAAACAACCCTCCTGCCTATAACAACAACACATAAGGGGGTGGGTCTTGCAAACATGCTGTGCTACACGTACATGAAGAAATAATCGTGCAGTTATCTAGCCATAAACAAGTGTGACATGCTGATCCAACAAAAACCATGCTGACAATATACACCAAGAAAACAAAAAAAAGGACTGATTTTAAAGTTTCTACTCTAAGCATAGAAAGCCATTGTTAATACACTTACACCTAATTATACCTCATAGTAATCTATTGAAATGAATGAATTTAATAAATTAATTGGGTTATGTGTTTAGACAGATGGTCAAACAATAAATTTTGATGTCAAATTGAAAAGAAAGTTAGTTAGTATGTGATATGTAAGTATGTTACAATGTTATTTCCATGACAGACTGGTGGTTACCGCCCCATTCAATGTTACATTTTGTAATAATAGAAAATCAGGAGTTACAGGATGAATGAAAATGTTTACCCATTAAATTAGTCAACTTTCACCTAGCCAATTAATATTCAATACAGCTGTATATAGTAAGAATATCTTACGATCTTTAATTCATTGATATATTTTTTTTTAAATATGACCAAAAAAAACCCAAACTTATTATAAAAATAATTTAAAAATAAATATAAAACTATGTTTTTCTCTTAGTTTGATACTATTCCCTTGCACTTTTTTTATATATGGGTAACTGTAAATGACACCTGTCACACCCAGGAGCTAGGTTAACACTTAATCTGTCTCGTCACTCTGGTACAAAACTCTGGTGGGTAAAATATGTTTGTCATTTGTGAATTGAATAATCCTTGTATCTTGTTTTGGAGTTGTCATTATGTTTTATTAAATATGTTTGCTTCACTCACTTCATACTTGTTGGCATGAATCTCTTTTGTTCTGCTACTGGCATGTTTATAGGCAGTAGTTATTGGTCAATCAATGAGCACATACTCAGTCCTGTTATGCTTTTAGCTTCTCATTTGTTTGTTTGTTTGATTGGGGTTTTATGACATTCTTCAGGATATTTCACTCATATGACAGCCTAATCGGCGGAGGAAACCACCCTCCACGACACTGGCAACACAGAACGTGCCACGATACATCTACATTGACAGGACAAACGTGACACCATAACAAATCAGCATATTGATGCCCCTTAGCTCAGAGCACCAAGGCACAGGAGGCCCCCATCCAACCAACCGCCTACAGATTTGTATGGACGTGTCTTGATGTATTTCAGGCGGTTCTTGACCACAGAGTCTTGTTTGTATACCACACAGACCAGTTTTTGATGCAGTTTCAGTCTGAATATTGCAGTTCTTTAACAAGGAACAAACATGCGGTTCTGCTGTACAGATTGGTCTAGTTTTGTTATTGAGCACTCAAAGGTATGGATCTGTTTTGTTGTAGAGTATTGTTTCTATATGGTATATCTTCATAAAAAAAAAAAATGTTAATTTATGTATTGAGTAAACTTGTAGAAATGTTTCTCCTCTTTTAAGGTGGCAGGCTAATGAATAGCGCCATTGTCAATGAGCGTTTAAAATCATAGTAGGCCTATTCGATTCTCTGAAGAAAACATACAAAAATTACACTGTTGTCGACTAGTTTTGTAATGTAAGAAGTATGAGTAAGCTTTCTTGGTGTATGTAGCCTGTGTGTACAGGTATAATGTGTATGTCAACTTTGAGCGTTGTAGTTGTAGCTCACCCTAATCTCATGGCATGGCCTCCAGCAAGTAAACCTTCTTCCCCAAGTAATCCTACATTTTCATCTAGCATATTGGGATCATGGAGTGCCTGGGTATGACGATGTTCAGCCTGTTAGAATGGACCCGATAAAAATCAAAACCCAACCCGCAGAAGACATAAAGTCAAAGAAACAAAATAGAATAAAAACAAAACAAACAAATACAATAAGTTAACAGCAAAAAGTACAACATATAATCAACATAGACTCAAGAACTAACTGACAGAAAGCCAGAATCAAACCAGAGAGAAATGCCACTAAAGTGCTGGTGAATAGATAACTGAAGCAATGGTGATTTATTTAGCTTTCCTTTTAAGATTTTGATTCTTATTCTGAGAAAGCTGGACTTGATCAATTTAGCCAGATTCATGAATTTAGTAATGTACAAATAGCCAGTCAAACAGCCCCAGCGGTGATGAAATCATATTAATTAGCTTTTATATGCAAGTTAGCCATGCTTTGAATAAATTGCTTCAAATGTGTAAACTATGACACTATTTTCTAAAATTATGCTTCAAAATTATTTTAAATTCAAAAATGATTTTAAAAAATACTACCACAAATTTTTTTTAGGGAAAAAAAATTCCACATAAATTCTTATAATTTTGACCCATTTAAAATGGTTCCAAACTTCCAAATTTAATATGCATAAAATTGTTTCAGCGGATGTGGTTGCAGTACGTGTAGTAAATCACGGCATAATCATTTTTTTTCAAGCCAAAGCAAATGTGGACATGTGATAAAGAAATATTGCATTGATAGTAACATGAGGGAGGGGAACTTAAACAAACTGGGATAAAACAAAATTTACAAACACGTTTGTGAATGTTATATGGTATGTTATTACTCACAATTTTTTTTTTCATTATAGATTGATGTAGATGGATATAAAAAGTTAAAAATCCATGCATGATATATTTAATGTGCTGATATGTTTCAATTTGTGTCCATACTTTGAGATTGTCGAACATATAACACATGACAAATAAAATATAGAGAAGATCTAGTTACAAACCGATATTGTTATATAATGGCAACTTAAATATGGAATAAATAGACAGAAGGAAAAGCAAATCAAACCCATCCCATCAACTAAAAATAATCCCCTGCTACATAAAGGCCTATATAACTGGTGATGAACTATAGACTATCAGTATAAACATTAGTTACTGGAGTATATAATATTACTGAGGAAATAACCCCAGAGATAAGAATCAAAATAAAAGATGGGCAACAGATTATTACTTTTCTCTTATATTTTATTACTTTTCTTTTACTTTTAAATCACTCTAGACGTATTAATAATAAGCCATGTTTTTAACTTTACTATCTGGATGCAGCATATGCTTTAACTCTGAGAAAGAAACTCATGT
>JAVFBZ010191510.1:4414-14491 GCA_032466195.1 Katharina tunicata
AGTGCGGTGTTTAACTCAGCTATATGGGGAAAATGTAACGACACTAAGACCAACATGTTTTGTGAAACAGCTTTTAGTGGTGTATCTAATCACAATCACTTGATTGTTGGGTTGAATTTCACTTTAAGGTTAAACGAAACATTTGTTGATGATGCTGAACAAGATTTAATGACGTGCTCATATCGAATGATTTACAATAGCATTACTATTTAAAGGTCAAACGAAAGCATTTCCAACTTCAGATAAAACTTTAAATAGTTTAATTTTTCTATTATCCAAGATAATTGTCCCAAAAAGTGATTTCCTTATACAGTATTTTAATTTCACCATAAATCAACAAAAATATATATCAGAGTGTCCATGTTATCTGCTTGCATTTAATTGAATGTAATCTTTTTAAATAATAGAGTTATCTAAACGTTTATGTTAATGTAAACCAATTAAGTTAATTTATCATAAATGCAAACGATCTGACCTTTAAAAACATATTTTGAAAATGTTGCTTCAATTAAAATATATCTACATTAGAGAGTAATTGGTTGGTAATACAATCCATATATAATACCTAACTGGAAACATTTCCAAATACGAAGAGTTTGGTGCGAGAATGAAACTACTGGCGTTTCTGTGTGTCTTTGCCTTGGTGAATGGTAAGTATGTAAATTATGGTCCTGTATAAGACCTAGATACAAGTGAGAAACAGACCCGGCTTACTTTCAATTTCGCTCATGCAATTTGGCGTAGGAAACAGTTGTAGCTGCGCACTGATAATGCGCGACGTCGGCAAGCAATGTTGGGATTAAACGTAGGACCAAATGTCACAAAACTACGAATTGATTTGCACCTCCGGCAATGCCTTCATGCTCCGGTTTGTCAATCGCTTCATCCTGCAACGTTTGACGGCTTCACACTTTTCAACTGTGATCTTAGTTCTGCAGCTATCTGCATTGCCTTGTTGTACTTTGCATTGTTTTTTTTTTTAAGTTTAGGTAACTAGTTTGTGACGGCCAAAGTTAAAAGTGATTCACATATCTTCTACGCGATACGCGAGGTTACAAAACGACCAAGCTTACTGCGAATTTGTGAACTATCAAAGCGACGCCAATAGACATCGCAGGGCAGCGCCCTAGCTCAGATGGTTAAGTCCTCTTCGCTGTATCCGGTGTAGGGTCCCTGTCTTCCGGTGGCGGGGGAGATCGCGGAAACTTTTTGACGAGATTTCTGCCCGGTTTTCCAACATTAAACACTAATCAAACAAATACATATAACGATCGTTTCGCGTCATTTATTTCAAAACGTCATTTGTTTTACGCACGTGGGTGGCAAGTTATAACCGTGAAATAAATTTAGCATTTACGCACTGAGAAAAAACTCAAATCAAGACTGTACAGTTCAAATTAATATGTACACGCATTTGGTTTTAACTGTAGGCAGCACTGGTGATAACCGTGTAACATATTCGAAAAACAATTCTTCCTACTTTTGGTTGAAACCCATATATTCCTCTTGGTGGTTCAGTTGGTTGAGTTGAATACTCTATACTGAGTCACTTCACTGTGACCAGAATAAGCTTGAATCGCTTTTTCGGCCTTTTCCCGATGGTTGCAGATATCCCGGGAGTGTTTTTTTGTAGCTTTTTCAAAATTTCGCGCTAGACACGATAAGGGAATTCTCTTGAGTAACATAGGTATGTAAGGGAAGTAATGCGGTGCCTGCAGGGATTTATTCCCATTTTTCAACCAAATTCCGTAAAAGCAAAGTCGTCATATAAGTGAAATAACCGTGCGTACGACGTAAAACATCAATCAACTAGATTAACAGTTCAAATGTCATTCCTTAAAGCAGCTGGAATTTTCTCGGGGGTCACGCAGGGCATGGTCTGACCTTCTGCCCGAGTTTATTTACCTGGGATCGTTCAGCCACCCAACTAATTATTTGTACAAAGTTTTCTTTCGGTGTTCCACAAAACGACCAACCGATATTCTTCATATTAACTTGGCAACATATACTTTAGTACACATTTTATCGTCAATCAAACAAATTAATCGAGACATTAAACATAACACATACTTTATGGATTACATAAGCGCCGATTATAAACCAGAAATTGTGATCCATAAAATATACATGTATGAATGTATAAATGTAAAGAAAGACAATTTTGCTTGCCTCCACCGGGATTCGAACTCTAGTCTCTGGCCGGCAGGATCAGCACTTTAACCGACTTTTTTTGTATAAATGTAGAGATAGAAAATTGTGTTTGCCTCAACCATATATATATCTCAACGATTTCGTACTGGAATCACAATCACATGCAAAACGCAATATATCGGTATCCTATCAAAGTGGATCAAATTGATCTCATTTAAATACTCAGTAGAATCTTTGGCAACGAAGGAAATGAACATTCATGATGTGGTAGATCGGGTTTGTTTAACTACACGTCTCGAACGTTCTTTAATATCTTAGCTCTGTTGGAAACATACCAACTCTTACTTCGTTTTGTTACAGGTCTGAAGGCCACCAGCCCACCGCTTGAATGTGGACCTATCTGTTTAATTGGCTGTCCTTACCGCCTCGCGTATGATGACAATGAATGTCCCATATGCGACTGTTATACACGTAAATATTTTATTTATTTATTCATCTCATAAATATTTAGCTAACCTGATTTTTTTTTTTTATTTCTTGACTAATATATTTATTTATTCTGTATTTATTTACGTCTATTCTTCGATTTTGGGATATATTATGCTGGACATTTCTGTATTTTTGTATAAATGTAGAGAAAGAAAATCGTGCTTGCCTCCGCCGGGATTCGAACTCGGGTCTCTGGCTAGCAGGACCAATGCTCTAACCGACTGAGCTACAGAGGCTCACGGTAGAACTAGCGAATTTTTATCCAGGTAAAGGCTGCGAATCTTTCTCTACGTAAGCACTGGCACAGGGACACCGAAATGGTGTCTTTTTTTATCTAGAAATTACTCATAAATTTGTTTTGCTGTTTTTGATTTATTCTGATGATCTGGTACTTGCATATATATATTTTTGTATAAATGCAGAGAAAGAAAATTTTGCTTGCATCCTATATATTTTTGTATAAATATATGTATATATATATATATATTTTTAAAGATGTCATATAAGTGACCCTTAACGTAGAATCTATGTACACCAACATAGATATTGAAGCTGGTCTTCAGCCTTCAGGCTTTCCATATAGGTATCCCGATTCACACCGTCCCTCTACTGGGGTCCTGAAACTGTTGGAACTTAGTTTGAAATGTAATGATTTTGATTTCAATGGTCGAATATACCAGCAAATAAAAGGCTGTGCTGTACGAAAACGTCAGAATCACCATGTAATATTGTCAGGCGGGTTTTCAAAATGTATGAAGACTAGCTGTAAGCTAGACAATTACATATCAGAGAGGGCTTTCTTTGTCGGGGAACAAACTAAAAAGGTCTATCATTTGGCAGATGTTTTAAACTGTGATTCTGAAAATGTGGTTCACCTCATCCCTTGTAAAAAGTGTCTAAAACAGTATGCTGGAGAAACCAAAAATCCTCTTAGACTTAGAGCCAACAATCATTTGAGTTCAATCAGATTACAGGTGATTGATTACCTCCCCAATAGGTGAACATTTCTCCCTTCCTGGCCATATATCATTTTGAAATCATGCCGATTGAACAAAATCCTGTTTTTCCTTCTGAAGAGGAAACCAAACGAAAACGCTTGGAGAAAGAAGCTCTTTGGATAAAAACACTTCAAACTGTGTATCCATTGGGTTTCAGCCTTGAACCCGGTTAAAGGCTCCAGGGTAGACATTATTCCTTTTGTATTACAATATGATCAGCCTAGCACCAGGTTTGCAAGTCTCTTAATACAATAATGTCAAAACCTTGTACCTAAAATGACGAAGCCTCTTTCACAGAGACCTATCATAGCGTACAAGAAAAACAAATCGGTCAAGGACCTCTTGGTTAAGACGAATTATTATTATTATTGTTGTTGTTGTTTTATTGCTGTAGTTGTTGTCGTTGCTGTTGTCGTTACTTGTATAAGTATTATTTAATTTGTGTAACCTACATTGTAAACTGAAATTATATATAGAATAATAATTTATATCTTTTGAGACCACACATTATGTATTTGTCTCAATAAAGCCAGTATGCATGATTGTGTTATTTTACGTCCCTATTTACCGCAAATGCGGTCTGGGTGTAAATAAAGGAAACTTAAAAATTGCTATATTCAAAATGCCTAGTCATTACAACATGGTCCGTCACCTAAGTGAATCAGTGGACCGTATTATACAAATATCCTGGACGGCTTCATTTACGATGAAAAGACTTACCACAGGAATCTAATGACTTTATAATTTATGATTTCAGCCCCGATAGACTCATCGACTGGCTGTCCGAGTGTGGCGGAATGTAGGTGGGAATGTGAGTTTGGCCGACAAGTTTGGAATGGCTGTGAAATATGTTGGTGTAAATCTGACCCGAAGGACCTGGTAGCATATTGACGAGTCAAGAAACAAAGAGCACTTGCTGGGATGCCATTAATTCTAAGAATTGTACAACTTGGTGTTGAAAATATAATATAGCAATATCATAGACAAAATTAGCCTTCCAATTTATCTTTTTTAAGCCCAATTTTCATGGGTGATGTCAGCATGACTCAGATTGCGTCCCAATAATAGCATTCGAATGAATACATATTTTAATGGTGAAAATTGAACTGAGCACACATACAAATAACATATACGATGTAATAAGTGAGGCTTGGGAAACTTTACATATTCAAACCTGTTTCATACATGGTCGACGATAAACCCAGTGGTCTAAATGTAGGGTTTTGCTTAGTATGGTAATACTATTATTACATTAATATATACAAACACATACATATCTATACGTCTACACATAACCTAATGTAACTACCAATTCTTACACAAATATAGAAAATATCTGATAGCAAACTATAAGACTATGCAATTCACCGAAGGGAATCAGGTCCAGAGCCCACATTATATACACGTATAAAAATAAACAGGCGAATACATATACATATATGTACGCATCTGCATGCGCGTATGTACGTTTTTACCCAATGGGAGCACTAATAATATACTGTTTAAATTAGAAGAGTCGAAAAACAGTGAAAGTAAAAACAATCAAGAGAATCGTTCGAGTTGTTTATGTAAATACAACATAAGTTAAAAGTATGTTTATTAGTTTAACACGACAGCCTTACATCGCCATACAACAATAACACGGTATTTTCATCGTATCCAGACGCAGAGTTACCGTCTAGCAATCTTTGTGTTTGTTGCAAATACAGGGGGCAGTGGAGTAGAAAGTGGTCTGCTGTCTCGTTACTAAGATTCAAAGCGCAGTTTGAATTGATGGTTATGGAAGAAATCGTAGTTTATAGGAGCTGCAACCGTTTCTGAGTAGGCAGAAAACAAAATGTTCTGGTCTGCATCCTACATAATACCACGATGACGGATAGCTTGTTATAAAATACCTTTTTAGCTTTTTGTCAAACATGACCTTGTCTGGAATTTCTGGTTGTCGTTAGCTGAGGCAACTGATAAATAGAGAATATTATATGAGTGTTTCAGGATATCACATTCATTCAAACGAGTGGTATAATTTATATTTATACCAAGCCTCTGGCGAGGTACAAATATAAATTATACCACGGGTTTGATATCTGTTTTATCCTGGATCACGAATTTGATAGCCTATTTATCCCATACTTTTTTTTAGAGTTATTGGTAACGCATTTCTGTCACCAGAATTATAGGTCGAGATGATTCGAGTGATTAAAGGATGAAGTGCATCCAATTGTAAGCCATGCTCCTTACTTTTTTAGCAAGCATCGTTGGATAGCAGACGAATAAAGTCAACATACTAGTTGAACACAACATGAAAACGAATTCATGGCTTCGAAACAAAAACTGGGTCGAAGAATTCTGTAATGTAGTCACGTGAACAAACTCAACAGGATAGATGTAGGTCACGTCAGCTGGGCTTTGGTGCAACAAAATCAGTGTATATTATACAGTGTTGGGGGCTGTTTACACCCTTCATTTCATTATACACAAGTCTAGATTAATAACAAAAAAATATTTGTGTGCATCTAACTCTCTGTACGAATAACAATTGAGGCTTTTCAAAGAAACGCAGAGAAAAAAGTTCAGGCGAACGTGTGACGTTGAACTCTTCGAACTCTGTTTTGATTGGTGGGTATTACGAGCGACAGTTTCCTAGCCCAATTAAAATTGCCGGTCAATTATTTTACTGGATAACATAACTTTGTGTTATGACACTCGTGTTATTAGACTCTAAATGGCAAAAGTATTGGATAATAAAGATTATTTGTCGTCGTGTCGTACAGTATTTTGTCTTAACGTTTTAATCGGGAAATTTTTGTTTGATGTCGTAAAGTGTGGAAACCAGATTCTTCGAAAAAAAAGTAAAAAAAAAAAAAAAATACATTCATAGTTTTTTTGGTTATAGTTCTTAAAGAGTATTTTTGTATCAATTCGAGTCGGTAAATGTGTACTTCTGCGCGGTTATACCAGACAACGTCAGCGTATTCAAGGAACGGTCTAACAAAATACTTTAAATGACTTCCAGGCTTATTCTGTCTAACTTAAACTATTTTAAAGCACAGTATATTGGAGATCTTTTAAAATAACAGATAGACTGAAAGGGTTTCTGCGTCTGGATACAAGCAGTGCTTTTGTTTATCTGATATTGAACTCCACTAGCCATTTGTTTAACCAATTTTCGATTCACCACAGTCCGTTTTCAATGCCTAACTGTACATCTTGATCAAGCAAATTATTTGACATAACATATAAACATGTAGCGTCAGGAAATAAACGAATATTGTTGATACGTCCTATCATTTATGTAAATGAGAAACAAGAGAGGCCCGAGAACTGAGCCCTGGGCACACCGGCATAAAAGTCCTCTAACGAAGATTATTTGCCATTTGTCACTACTCATTGTTCCCTTCCAGAGATTTAATTGGTAAACCACTTTAAATATAAGGTTTACTGCTATACTAAAGGAGTAGAGCTTACCTAAGAGTCCACAGTGCCACATCCTATCAAAGGCCATAAAAATGCTAAAGAAAAATATCAAAAAATATGTCATTACCGTTATCAAAAGCATTGGCTATGTCAAAATAGATATCTAAGAGTTGAGTGACAGTTAAACTGCCCGCTGAAAACCCAAGACGGTAAAGAGATATTCAAGTTCGAAGATGCTTAAAGATAAGCTTAACAATTACTTTCTCAAAGGCTTTGCTAACACAGCTTAATAAAGAGATAGGCCGGTATTTTGTTTCATCTTGTAGACTGCCACCTCTGTGAATCGGTCTGACATTTGCTGCTTTCCACTGAGGTAGGCATCTACCTGTAGAGACATAAATATTTAAAAACAAACTGCACAAGGTTGTAGCTAATTCTACCCTCAAAAAGTACATTTGGACTTAGAACATATGACCTAACTGCCTTTATAGTGTCAAACTCATATAACAAATCCAGCATTTCTTGGGCACATAGATGGTAACCCCACTAAGATATACTTCAGTGGAAGGTAACAATGCCAGTGGATGACCAGTGTCCTTTATAAAACAATTATTGGCAAGACAATTATTTAACAGAGTAGCCTGGACTCCACTATCAAACAAAATGGTGCCTTGTCTTTCTTGTGGTGGGAAGACACTCAATCTGTTGCGTTCATATTCTAAAAAGGTTTTTGGCAACGTTAAGGTAGGGTGAGGGCCCTTGCTTGAATTCACATCTACAGTTTAATAAACGTTTTTTTTTTTGTTGTTTTTTTCTATATGTTTACTATTTGCTTCTTTTGTTAACAGGCTAACCTTATTACGTTCTTATTTTATATTTGGTTACATTGTCTGTTATTTTATTACTTTTATATGTTGTTAATAAGCGATCACGGACTTTAAACTCATATTTCATCTCACTTGTTATCCATGATTGATGACAATATTTGATAGTTATGTATTGATAGTTAGGTATTGATCCTTTTGCTGACTGAAGAAGATTCTCGGTGATTATCTCACAGTACTTATCGATGTCATTGCTGTCTTGAGTGTCTCCACGCACAAACATTTAACTTCTAGCGAAATAGTTCCCAGTTTGCTTGTTCGTAGTTTCACAATAGTCGCTTATATGATGTATTTATTTGAAGAGCGGAAGAAAGGATGACATGCGTTGGAAATGGTCATTGCAGAAATAAGAAACTATGCTCGACTCAACTATTGAGACATTGCTGTAACATATAATTGGGTCAAATAATGTACCCGATGTTGGTCTATTTGCTGTTGTTATTATTTGTGTCAAGCCATGGCGATTTATAATATGTCTTAAGGAAATTTTGAATCACTTAAGAAATTCTCGTTTTGTTAACCGGCTGTATTAATATTTTTATTTCTGTCTATAACATTCTTGATGTCCCAAGCAATGTCCTACTATTTAAATTGGAGTATTTAGTGGCCTATACATGACGCAAATTAAAGTTTGTATTTTTCTATCTAATATCTCTAACCATCTAAGTTCTAATTGTTGATTTGTTAAGGACAAAAAAAGTGCAGAGCTGCTAAGTGCTGTGGTACTTACACGCAAACCCCGCCCAAAACCTTAAGTCTGTCGTGTCGAATTAAAGCTATAATGTCATAGATGTTAAGTTTTGCTAAAAACTGTTTCTTTCAACCGCATACATTAAGATGTACAATTAAAAATACAGACTTCGAGGCTCTGGGCCCAGAGTTCGTCTCGATATCACCATATAACAATAACAATAAGAAAAGAACTAATGTATTACCATAGTAGCATAGCAACTGGCAATGTTGATAGGTTCCTAATGTTGTTATTAGACAAAGAGGAATGTAAAGCAGATCAGCGATTTTCTGAGAATAAAAACATTCTCTGACAATAACTCAACCAAATAATCCAACTGTCGCACCATAGCTTTGTGAATCATTACCCATTATAGATAATAGAACAAAATGACAATGCGTGTGACAAGTACAATGTGTTCCCCAGCTATAGATGTTGCTGAAAAGGTGAAACCAAAACTTACATAATATATACAAATAGGTATGTAGTGCACAGCACGATTATTATCAGTCTAAAGGAAGTCAGTTGATTTATTATACAGTGCTGTTTAATGATTAATGATACCACGATATAACAGTGATCTCGTCTAGACATCTAATTACAATCCAAATTCCAATATTTTGTGGCCAGAAAAGACAAACACAAACATAGATTAGTGATATTACTGATGCACTATGTTGATGTTTAATTAAATAACATATTATCATATGCATGCTATACTCAATTCAATGTTTTTTTCTCGCATAAGTGTGCTCTGGTGTAGGCTGTACAGGTGTTGCCTTTTTAATTCGGGCTCAATGATGTAAGCAGATATTTTAACCCGAATTGTTTGCTTGCATGATTGGGGTTAAAGCCACGAGCTGTCCATCGAGTGAAATAACTTTAAGTATGATTTAAAGAGAACTAGTAAAATTGACAGATGGCCTAACGGTTCTATATCCCTAAAATACACATTCCATATGTTTTAGTCTACTCTTTTTGTTTATATCTTTGGTGTAAGTAAACACGTGGTAACCGAACGAATTCCATGTGGCTTTAAATCCAAACGTTTAGTTTAGGAGTAAATTATATTATAAATGTAAAACAAATGGAAACTGTGGAATCTGTCTACATAGGCAGTTTTACCCACAGGCTGTGAAAAGTTTCGGTTAAAATGTCGATGATCGTATCACGTCCAAGATGATGTAGTACATTCTATGACTTCTGAGTTGTGGTATATCGTTGTTGGTAGTGACATGGGCTTAGCCACACACTAAACACACCAGGCTTCATCTGTACTTTTCCGGAAGACAAGTTAATTATTATGGAATTAGTTTCTACCTTCAGCCCCAGTCTGTATAAAGGTATAAAATTAGCTTTGGTCAAAACTGGAGGAACCAAATCGTGCCGGAATACTTATGCCTGCGATTGG
>JAVFBZ010191565.1:0-14487 GCA_032466195.1 Katharina tunicata
ATTCAGTATTTCTGTGTCGTACGAATCCATGTTGGTCTGAGATCAGAGATTGTTTGACATGATTATATAATTTATCACAGACCACTATTTCAAATATTTTAGCAAATAGAGGAAGTAATGAAATTAGTCTATAGTTGCACACATTTTGCTTATCTCCCTTTTTAAAAACCGGTTCCTCGTTTGTACACTTGAAAGTAAGTCCAATTATATCTTGATGGGAATAAATCCGACGACGAGTACCGGGGTGCCCATTAAAAAGCAGCTGACAGTCGTGGGTTTTACTCCCACATTACACTTCTAAATGACATCTTATTTGGAATAAGCACTCTTGGTCTGACATCGGGCAAATTTATTTCTTGAACTTTTTCAAAGATGCTCTCAAAATGTTTACCCTTCTGGTTAAACACAGAAATTAGCCGGTCAGTCTATCAACTAAAGATGATAATATTTAGGCATTTATCCAAGAGGTTACTGACAACCAATATGAGAAGGCGATTAAGATATTTAACAAACAAATAGGCCATAGTCATAGATAATTTAAAAAGCGAAATGGTCTTTGTTGTGTTTGTGCAAGTTGCACAATTATAAGATGAAACACATCTGCCCCAGTTATATATAAATGTATTAAGACTTTAGAAAAACAAGCCCAGCTACATGTATATATGTCCCTTTTCTTCAAACCATCATTTTGTCTCCAATATATTTTTTCTGGAATCTGGACATCTGCCCCAGTTATATATATTAAGACTTTAGAAAAAACAAGCCCAGCTACATGTATATATGTCCTTTTTCTTCAAACCATCACTTTGTCTCCAATATACTTTTTCTGGAATCTGGTCATATCTGACTTATGTGACAGGAAATGGGCTATAATGTTCATTTCTGACATACACCGAATCTATCGCCGATCACCATGATCTGTTGATGATCAGAGTAGTGTTGACGGTTTTCCAAAAGCCAACACTCCCCGTTGTTGTTGATTTGTGACATGTACGAATAACGTACGTCATACTGATTGGCTGTATACCATGAACTTACAGTAGATTGTGTTCACTTATTCGTGTACCGATCATTCTGGCTTTGGAAAGTACACAATCAGAACCTGTCGCACATAAAAACATAACAATAGCCCGGATATTTCCGCTCAATCTAATATGTTAAAAATTACCACAAGTACATTCGGTACAATTTATCCCTGGTCGACTGTTGCATTGCGGTGAAAACCACAATCAAACAAAATTGGGCCTAAGCCGCTCAGTCGTCAAAATCTTTCCAAAGCTTGACGGCTGACCCCCGCCAGGTAATTTACTTCTCTGAACATTGAGGGGTAAGGAATCGAAAGACGGAAGGAAAGGAAAAGTCATAGTCAAATTATAGAGCGTAACAAGTGTTACTAAAAGATGCCATACATTTTTGTAGGATTACTGGTTTTCCACTGAAAGTCAGTTAATCTGAATTACTGTAAGTAAAACTTATGGTGGACCTTTCATGCTACATTTACTGTGTTGATTATGTCGCTGAAATACATGAATGTATAATCAAATGCTGTGGATCACATATATAACTTTTAATCGGTACATTTATACAGGTTCTGTTTTGCTAATGTAACATTTTTAGATTTTGGGTTATTTTTATATGCAAAAATTACATAAAGAAATCATGATAGAAACAATCCACCATACATTTAATTTACCATTGGAAAGTTTTGTTTAAAGTAACATAAGCAATCAAAATAAGAGTTTTACAACAAATTATGATAGCCTTGATTTTAACCAAATTTGAAGTTTGTGCCTAAAATAAAACAATTACTTTGAAATGAAAATTATTAACTTGGTTCAAGGCTAGTAATAGCCAGGAGAAACCATGCAATAATTAGAATCCAGCGTACGGAAGGCCGGCCATTTTTCCTCGTATGCCTCAAGTAAAGCTTTTGATCTCGCCGGGTTCATGAACTTATATGGATAAGTTAAGTTTTTGAATAGTGGATGGGGGCGGGGCTAGTTAAAGTTTGACTTGGTGTACTCTCGGTACATCTTAGGGTGGCTCAGTTATGACAGGTGATGGACACATCCACATCAAAATATTCTGACAGAAAATTCAGCTTTTGGTTCTTTTGTTATTATAAAACTCTCCTTCAGCATACTAATCTGATGTTGGAATTATTGGAAAGCCTTTAACTTGTACTTCCTGAGAAGAATATCAATTTTTCATGAGATTCTGTGATAGTGCAAAATTCAGAACTTTTGATTGCGTATGGTACTTTAAGAAGTTTTAATGGAAAACGATTTATTCTTGACACGTGCGGTTATCAGGAATACCGTGTTATCAACCAGCGTGCTTTTAATTACTCTGATTACATGTTTTAAGACGGGTCATAATGAAAAAGGTACTTAGTTGTGTTCATGTATGCAGAATTCTATCGGTGTGAAACAGTGAACAGTGAACATAATTTTCAATAAAATATACGCAGGTGTCAGGCTTTAGTTTACCCATTATAATAACAGCAACTTATTGGTTTAAACCCTTTGGTTTACTTTTTATAAATTTGGGAGTTTGATTTTGGTATTGATTTTTATATTTATTTGTTCATTCAATATTTTAGCAGGAACCAGTGATGGGACTGTGTTCGATGTCACTGTGTCGGTGGTTGGCGAATTTTGTTCGAAAACAAAACAGTAAAAACCTTAGAATAAGATACGTGCGGAAACTCGAATTTGATACCAGTACATTTTCTTCCCCATAACTACATGTATAAATCCTGTTTTTCGTCTGTTTTTATTTTACAATTATCTGATTCCCCAATAGAATTTGAAAATTTGTATTTTAAAAAAAGCTGAAGATTACTGATATTACTGATATATTGAAAAAGCAAATTCTAAAATGTCTGACTACACATCCATATAGGAATCGAACACACGGTGATAGTCAGGTACGCACGCAATCACTAAGTAAACATGGTCGGTACATATTACAGCTCAATGTGTCATGTTAGCTTTAGAGTTGTTTACAAACTTCATCATTACAATGCAACACAATCTGTTATAAATACTATACAATGGTAATTCATTGAAGTGGATTAGGCACAATCTTTAATTGCTCGAGGAAAGAAAAACTCTCATTAGACTTAACTAGAGCTTAAATTGCTAATTATTTTGTGGCGAATGAGTTCTGTAGATAATGCCTCATTATCATCCGTGGACAGCTGCAGTGCACAGTCAGCAGCTCTGATACGCTAACTATTCTTAGAGAAGTATTGAAGCGAGACTTATTTTTCACGCACTCCTGCAAATTTGCTTTGTCCACTACTAATTATATTGATTTCATTTACCAAAGAAGACTTCAATTGCAGTGTTCGCTATATCTCCACAGACTGACGTGGGTAAACAGAGCCGTTATACTGCTTCATTGGATTCCCGCAACTGCGCGCACTGGGAGCCGCAGAAAATCCTCTGTGAACAATCGTTATTTGGAACAGAAGAAGCAAGTCGACAAGCAACAGGCGAACGCCTTGGGCCTCAGCGTTTTTATGGATGTTCTGAAAATCGTTAAAATCCTTTGAAATCGCCCAGAAAGCTTATTCAAAAGATGGAACGTGGACTGAATCTCACGTAAAACAGCCTCTGTCAAGCTATGCATTAAGTGGAGGCGCAAAAAAAAGGTAAGCTCTGTTATATATATATTATTTGTATTGTAGCAAGGTTTTGGTTTTATACAAAAATAATAAGCTTCCAAAGAATAACAAAAAATGTTGTGTAATTGCGCACAGTGATAACCTAGAAAATAATAATAAAATAGTGCGTCGAAAAGAAAATTATATTTAAGCATTGTGTTGTACTACAGTAAATATATACTGTATACTTTAGATACTATCTTGTACGACGTAAAGTTTATGTAACTGCCCGTGAAGCTTTCACCTTTTACAGTGATTACTATTTTTCTCCAGACGACGTAATTAAACAATTCGCCACTTTAATTTTATCCGCCGATGTGAACCATTTCCAGTAATGACAGCCATATGCGCTACACGAAATGAACAGTTTGAATAGCATCAGATTGCAACGCTGTTTTTAAGACTTGTTCCATCCTAGATTGATTGATTGATTGATTGGTGTTTTAGGCCACATTCAGCGGTATTTCAGCTACGCTGTGTGTTCCATCCTAGGGGAACAGTGGAGCATTTTGTGACGAAACAGAATGGAAGAGTTTTTGTGTTTACAATGATCCATTTTATACATTTGGTTTTATAGATTTGCAAATTGTTTAACTTCAATACCAAAGCGTAAATTTAAAATGGGTCCACCGCCGTCATTGATTCATTGTTTTTGTTGGAAATAGATAAAATAAGCTTATGTATATGGCATTACGAATTTAAAAAAAAACGCTTTAAAATAAAAAAATTTAAATAAATTTTATTTGTCACATTAAGTAAATATATTATCTAGCCAGCGAGGCAATGGGAAGGCCGAGAAACTTTTTGCGCATTGATTTAAACGCGTAATATCGGGTTATTTGCGATCAAGCAAACCACCGGCACATTTTAAGAAAATAGTTCAATCGGTTTACTAATTAAATATGTAATTCAAATAATGTTTTTTTTATGCTGTCAACGAAATGCTATTTATTAATAATGTGTTACCAATGGCCGTGGGATCCATTACCGTGCTCTTCTCCACCAAGAAAGACAAATCGTACTATTATCTTCTTTTTTAGGTACTTTATTTCCACATTTCATATAATTTCAAAACTATTATCTGTGGTAAAATAATTTTATATCAAACTACAACTAACGAATGTACATGGGATAATCATGTTGGGCTCAAACTTAATGACTAATTGTTATTCGTCTCATTTAATCAATTCTGTTCTTTTTGTTCCTACATCAGGTTAAACACGTAAAACTTGATTTTATACCGATGAAATAACTGTTTCATTTTTGTTTTACAGGTCTACCGAGAGTGCCGATGCATGTGGCAGAATGAGAGAAATATAGTTTCATATACTCTAAGTGTATCATTTATACTGAAGTTTCTGTACTCGCTCTGCAGTTTAACAAACGTCTTGAGGATGTGACGAAAAGCCTGTATCCCATAGGTTCGTGTTAACAACCAATACTGTCTCCACCGTAGAAGAAAATATTCGACATGCTTCTCGCTTATGATGATCCATACACCCTCAATTGTGGAAGTTAGTTTATGAACTGATAGATTGCAAATAAAGGTGTCCTCCATGTGACGTATTGAAGTGTTAATTATCTTCACCCACTCTTTATGGATGTGTAAATACCTTTTACACGGATGTAGCTCTCAGTGTGGGGACCTGGATGCGAAACGTTTTGATTTACTTCGTTTATAAGAGGTACATATCTGAAAAGGCTGGTTGCGTTAACTGACAGCGAATTAATGGATAAGACTTTACCCGTTAATGTTTAATGGATGTTAAGTACACTATATGTTTAAATGGACAGGTTATCTTTTGCCTGGAAAACAATTCCATAGACAATGGCAGGTGGAAAATTATTCATCTTGTGGATTTTAACTAAAGGTTTTAGGACCATACCCTTGGCGATGACTAATTAAACGGGAGTTTGTAAATGTCAAGTTTTCACTTCGTGAACAGAGAAGATCCAGTTGGATGTTAGTGAGCCGAAACATTATAAGCCTAACGTTAACTCCAAGGAACTACATTGAGTTGCATTGCTGTCTCTGCTATTACTAAACTGTTAGAGAAAAATGGTTCCAGACTTGCTTTATTAAATATCGTCATTACAATATTTTACAGATGTGCGACAACTCATCTTAGCACATTTTGGAAATATGCTCGTGTCTATCGACAAGTAACTACAATCCCATTTGAAAAAGAAAAAGAAAAGAAGACTTGCGAAATATCAGTCTTACCAGAGCTCTCAACTCCAAAAAAACGTTTTTGTTTTTGTTTTAATGCTTCATCAAACTTGAATGCACAAGTTGCCTTTACAGTTTACTTTGATATTGATTAGTGTTATAACTCTTCCTGTAATGTGACAAGTTTTTATTTAATTCTGTCGATCTATTCGTCTTTAGATGTTTTGTATGACAAAGGATGACCCTATCAAAAGTCAGATGGCTCAACGTCAGATGAACTCAGTCAGATGACCCTAAAGTGTGATCCAATCACAAGTCAGTTGTGACATTGTGACAACGCATCTTACTTTGGGCTGGTATTGACATTTCGGTGGTTGGCACAAGCTTAACCTCCGTCGAGATGAACGGATCTTTTGAATTGACTGATAACATCGGTGAAGCAACATGGGGCAACGTTTCTCATGCCTACCCGGATCGACCATATCTGGTAATGGCTTCCGAAAAACTGGAAATAATTGTTCTCCCTATAATCATCACGATTGGAATTCTTGGAAATATTTTATCGCTGACGGTGTTTTTGTCTCGCCAGTTAAGAAACTTATCTTGTATTTTGTATCTGGCGGCTAAAGCCATATCTGACACTTTATTTTTACTTTGCCTTTTTGTTATCTGGTTGGAAAAGGTAAACGTAGCATTTTTCCATTCCCAAGGGGTATGTCAAGTTGTGATATATTTAACATATGTGACCGGCTTTACCTCTGTCTGGCTGGTTGTCATGGTAACGTATGAAAACTATGTTCGAATATGTCATCCGTTGCGAATTGTTCAATACTGCAGGTGTATCAAAGCTAAGCAGTATATCTGTTTTCTGGTTTCCGTTTCAACAGCACTTTATTCTTTTTCATTACTCTCCAATCATGTTGTAGATTATGATGGCTTCAATATTTGCACACCGAAAGATGGAGCCGTTCTATTGTTAACAATATTTACCTATATAGACACCGTCTTGACACTATTCCTGCCATCTGTTGTCATACTTTGCTTTCTCGTGGCTACATTGGTAACGACTAAAACAAAACGCCGCCAAGTGGAGAGTGAAGCTACCCAGAATTTGCAAAGACAGGTGACTCGTCTGCTCACTGGAATTTCCATCACTATTTGGGGACTGAATTTACCCAGTCACGTGATGAGAATAAAACTGTTAATTGTTGCTTTGGTGCGTGACGAGGTTGTTATCAGTTCTGTTGAATATTTCAGTCAGCACTTGTTTCAAATTGTGTATTATTCGGGATTTGCTGTTAACGTTTTTATCTATGTCAGTTGTGGACGAAACTTCAGACGGATAGTCTCTAACGCTTTTGTGCTCTTAACAATCAAACTGTTTCGTAAATCAAGCAACAAAACACATCCCGTGGATGAAACAAGAACTGTATTAGACGATGTAGAAACATCGGAGTTAATTACGGCAATATGCCACGAGTCTGAAGTATGATCAAATGTTTGAGTTTGTTTTGATAAGACATATTTAACAAGGCTGTGTTTGTCAATGCCATCATTATTGGTAAAATGAGTATTTCGATGGGATTACTAAGATGCTATGTTGTTACCATTTCTTTTAGGACCGAAAACATAAACAATTGTGATATGCCTTTTAAGCTTACTTGATTTTTTTGTAACTTTTTATGTTGTGTGGATTGTTTCGTAAAAATTGAAGATGTTAACATGTCGTTGCAATTAGTGTCTTAAAAACGTGTGCTTCTTTAAATTGCAAAAATATGCTGGGAAACACTTATAAATACTGATTTTAATAAATATTTGATCGTTTTCTCCGATCTTTCAAAGGGAAATGTGAGTCTCTACTATTGCAAAATAAAAGAAATAAAAAACAGAATATTCTCTTTTTCTACAAATGAGGTAAATGTTTCCTTTAAATATTCACATTTATATAATGCTGCACATAAAAATAATTTTCATCTTTTCGATATCAATTTGATATGAACAAACATGACATGTGGGTTACAGATCAGTTTGCGTAACATTTCGGCCAATTTATTGGTGTAATGGTGTTAAACCCCACTCGAGAACCCGACCCACCAAAGAGGGCCAGCCGTAACATGTAAGTCTCGTTGGCTTGCCTTTGACTTTCGGGTACATCCTTGAAAGTATGGCCGTGTGTTTGGAATATAGGGTTTTCAGAGCGGGTTATTTTTATGTTTTTACTTTTTGCTTTGGTGAAGTTATATGACAAGACAGGACAATTCCCGTATGAATTTATAATTAAAACAAAAGTAGCATGTAGCCGGAACTGGAATGAATCTAGTGAATTATATTGGATCACATGACGTGACTTACATGCCCTGTACCTAGTTTAAGTCCCTTTTGTCTGACAATGCGGGCTTATGTAAAGTTAAATTAAATTGATTGATTTGTGTTGCATAAGGGCATTTAACTTATATGGCGACTTAACGTTTCCTTGTCTAAGGTGGAAAACCGGTGCGAAACCTTGTAAGAGGCAGCCCCGGTAAACAGGACGATTCGGACCTGTTACCATCAGGTACTGGTCACATATTCTACTGTAATTATACTTTCGAATTCGCATGGGCTCGTTGTGTAAGAACATCACATATACTAAATCAAGATGCGTTAGGCGTAGTAAAAGCGTTGTGAATGTTAATAAACCAATGTAAATGCGTAGCTACATCAACCGCATTTATGTAGGAAAATTATTATTATGCCATATTTTTCGATGTAATTCGCCTATACAGTTAACTAGTATTTATGACCGTTGGTGTCTTATTTTAACAGTGCCAATGTATGTTGTCCCTGTAACACGCAAGTACAAGTACCAATTATGTGCTCCTTACCATTTGTATTTTTGCTCTACGCAGAATTGACTTGTTCGTCCATATTTTACTACGGTTAAGAGTTTACTCCTACCTGCCAACGACACTATTCGCAGAGACATTATTCACCAGTCGAAATAAATCACGGTAGGCTTCTTGGTCCGTGTAACACTTGCTACTTCAATTTTCGTGTCTTGTTTCTTCTATCCTTTAAACGGAAAATGAAAAATGAACGTTCAATTTTCATTTCTTCTAACTGGAATAGGAAAAAGAAAAATTTAAAATTGGGCGTTCAATTTATGTCTTTCGTGTTTTCCTGTTGTTCCTATTGACCTCTTGTTTTTCATGTTTCAATATTTGTTTTTAAAATTGTGTAAAGTGAAGAATCAAAAGATACGATCTGCAACACTTGACAATCAGCACTTTCAATTTTGCTTCCGACAATTTTTATCGACGATTGTCCCTGTGCACATGCGTTCTTTGTCGATGATTTCTCCTCTTTACATGCGTAATTGATTGAAGCAATTTGCCTCCTCAGTCAACATGGAATTGCTGACGATACCAGACAATTTTTAAATAAATTTAAGTGCTATAAATTTACTTTGTCTATTTCATTTCCTTTAATTCATGCGGGCATCCAGAACCTTATATATCTTAATCGCAAAGCTAGAAAACGGGTATACACTTGCAAGGAAAACGTATTGGGTTTTGTACAAAAGCCAAATAAAGAGTCTTACAAGCAAAATATTGCGATTACATGTTATCAGTTACTTGGTTCACTTGGTAATCATAATCATATTTACTTTATGTAATACAAAATATATAATGACATAGACAGTTAAAGCTATAGCCTATGACTAATGTCTCCCAGAACAAAATTTGATAAATAAAGTATGTATAAGTATATATTTTTGTATAAATATAGAGAACGAAAATCTCGCTATGTATAAGTAAATACATTTATCTTGATTTTAACCATCATCTGAAAGGTTTTGGCAGCTGTATATGGTTTGTTGAATTTATAGCGAGCAACTGTCAGTAAAACTCTGTTCCAGATTTTTTGTTATTTAGTCTTTGAACTAAGTCGTTAAATAACTTTATTTATTTATTTCGTGATTGCTGTTTACGGTTGTTGTCGTGATTTTTTCTTTAATATATATGACGACCTAAATTTGGGCTTCAGTTGTATGGTGGAAAATAGGGATGAAACCTCATAAAAACCACTCCGCGATATTAGAAGTAGCCGGGACACTTCACTTATATATATTTTTATAAAAAGTTATCACGCCGATAAATAATCTCATGTTCCAGATAAATTTTCGGGGACAAGTTTCTAGACAGACCTGAATCTCGAGCTGCTCTTGATAACCTATAGGCGCATATCGAGAAAGGCAATACATGTAACATGTAACACGCTTGATAACGGTGTTAGTACCTAAACTGAAACGTCGTTCCATAATAAGAAGAAGTTGTCATCCATATATTAAGTCTCGTGTACATGTAACATTATATTGTGAAGTTAAATATGGGCGAATATGTAACAAATATAGACATTAGGTATGGGTAATATTAAGCACATCCTGAACAATGTATTGTTTAGAGTTAGTAGTAAACCTCTTAGTCTACCAAATAAAGATGAGGGCAGTTAAGGGTTATCCGATACAGAAGGGAGTTTCGTCTTAACCACGAGGTCCTTGTGAGATTTGTTCTTCTTGTACGCTATGATAGGTGTCTGTGATAGAGGTTTAGCCATTTTAGGTACAAGGGTTTGATATTCCTGTATAAGGAGACTTGCAAACCTGGTGCTAGGCTGATCATATTGTAATACAAAAGGAATGATGTCTACCCTGGAGCATTTACCGGGCTCAAGATTTAAACCCAATGGATACAACGTTTGATGTGTTTTAATCAAATGAGCTTCTCTCTCCAAGCGTTTCCGTTTGCTTTCCGCTTCAGAAGGAAAAACAGGAGTTGTTTCAATCGGCATGATTTCAAAATGATATATGACTGAATGGCCAGGAAGGGGGAAATGTTCGCCTATTTGAGAGGTAATCATTGCTAACTATGTTTATGGAAATGTAGCCTGTCAGGAATCGTAGCCTACTGGTCTCTTCAGTTACACAGTTTCCGAGTGGGTAATTACACAGCTCTTAGTATTAACGATAATGTATTTTGATACAAGATGCTCTTATTCATGAGAGCAGCAACATTTGTCGGAAATGATATTGATTCCCTTCTCAGATCAGAGGTATCTGCTACTATCACAAAAATGAGATCTCTCAAGACTACTACAAAAACTTCTATTACTTTGGTGACCTTGGAGATGGAGGGGAGGATTTATGAGGTTTATTTGGTTTTTCGCCATACAACGGCAACGTAAAGTCGTAATAAAAGTGAAATACTCTTGAGTACGACGTCAAACACCAATCAAACAAATAAATAAACCCATTGCTCTGTTCTGCTACATGATACATCCATAGCAAAGGGCCAGCACAAACTGACCTCACCAGTGGTGTATACGGGTTACTAGTTAAGCTTGCAATTTAACAATGAACGCGATAAACTCAACAGAATAGATGGCGAAAACATGCAAACCTTTAGAATCCGAAAGAAGGCGTCTCACTACGTCGCCCATCTGAGTCGCGAGGAGCGAAGACTGGTAAAGACATTGCGAGGCACCTGGGCAGAAATCACCTAGCTGTGTCGCTTCGCTCTCACTGCCCCAGTTCGCTTCCTCCCTTACCTCTCTGACACGCTCACAAGCAGTTGAGGTAATATGTCCAAAAGAAGCTCTATATTATTATTAAAACTAAAAGAAGCTCTATATTATTATTAAAACTAAAAGAAGCTCTATATTATCATTACAACTATAAGTCTATACAGTCTTTATAATAGTAAATAGAGTCTATAGGATATATTGCTTCGCGTGCTTCCATATGATCACATCACTCATTCAATAGGTCGCATCGGCTTCCAGTTAAAAAAACACTAGTCTGTGTTTCCCTAAAGAATTGTGTATCAGGGAAATCGCATATGCCTCATAATAATCCACGGACAAAATATCTGAGCAAAGCAATGTGTGGATGTTCTTCACATTTCTTCACACGACGGTAGGTGACAGCTGGCAAGACATCAAAGAAATAGAAAGTGTTGATGACAGCCAGTACGGCCAGTGCACTGAGGGGAAAAACTAGGGACAAAATATGTCAATGAAAGTAAAGAAATGTCAATCTTCGTCAATTTTTTTACAGATTGCTACCCTTTCTTATCTTTTTCATTTAGACACTCTTGCTTTAAAGTGAGTATTAACTATCAAGTTTTTCAAATATCAACAACATGCACACAGTACACGTCGGAAAATTTGCATTTTTGCCACAACTAATGTTTGTAAAAAAATTACATGGGCATAATATACAACTAAATGAAATCATATGTATCGCTCATTAATTCAGCTAAATGAAATCATATGTATCACTCATTAATATAACTAAATAAAATCATATGTATCACTCATTAAAATAACTAAATGAAATCATATGTAACACTCATTAAAATAACTAAATGAAATCATATGTATCACTCATTAATATAACTAAATGAAATCATTTGTATCACTCTTTAATATAAATAAATGAAATCATATGTTCCACAATTTAATATAACTATGCAGACACATTAATTAATGACTGATCCAATTTTTTCTCTTTATTTATTCACGATGTGTAGCCTGGAAAACGTTTAACTCTGCCTTCCTTCTGGCATTGGTTCACTTAATGGCCGAATCTTTCTAAGTTCAGTTTAATATTCCTTCACCAGTCCATATGGACTTTACTCCCGCCATTCGTTATTACACTTAGTGTCATGATAGAATATAAAAACATCAAAAAATTGAAATGTAAAAAAAATAATTAAGAAGAGGTTTTCGCTCTTCCTAAGTCCTGATCAATGATTTGTCCAGACAAAGCCACTATGGAAACGTATATAATAGGCTAAAATCCACCCTATTTATGTAAACAATCATCAACATTCTTTCATTTTTCGCTAAAATCCATCGATGTTCACACGTAAATTTATGAATAAATATTACATTCGACGAGATACCGGTAACACAGGCACAACAGACGATACAAATTACTATAATAGTTATTTTGCAGCGACACAAGCTAGCGCCCACTAATCTGACTTGATATTTAAACAAATATGCTCACGGTGTTGTAGACTAAAGTGTCAGAGTTTGAGGTCACATGACATCGGTTGCGTAAACCTTGGCTTGATGACAAAGTTCCAACATTGTGGAAAAATGCGTTAGAGCCTAAAGGCAGACGATGATAGCGATGCTATTATCATGGGAGCAGATGTCTTCTAAATAATTTTCGCTTTTCAAGAATGCATTTAGCTTCTGCTATTTTTTTTTCTACTTAAAATGAGCAAGTTTCTATGCTGACATAGGCTACACACGACCAAGTTTAATTAGAAGAAAAATATGATGACAGCTAGACTGCGGACGATTTTCTCTAAAACACACAACACAAATTGCAGTTGTTTGATTCCGTACGTAAATTAATTTTACACACGCAACTTAGAAACTAAACAGGGAGTGAAATTTTCTAGGAGGTATGTGGAGCATATTCAAAGCAAATGACTGTGGTCGGCGGTAGCTTCTGTATGTTGTCATTGAGCTAAAACGATGTCGTTAAGAGTGGTTTTCCTCGCCCATTGGGCTAGCACGTCGTCATATAAGTGAGAAAAAATAATAACGGCGTAAAACCCCAATCAAGCAAACAAACAAACTTAAGGCAATTGCTGTCCCTTCCGTACTGCTTCATGGTAACTTGCAATAGCGGCGGCATACGTTTGGATGTCTTGGCACCCATTTGTATCTATCAAGGCAACGTCTGAATAAATATGTGTAAATATACTTCTATTCCACGATTGTCCGAGGGTTTTATGTCACTAAAGATACACGTTGGCATGACTAGCTATATTGTTTTAAGGAAAAATCTGTGAATATTTTTCATCTTGGCATAAACTCGTTTTTGTTTTCAATTTTGCTTATTGTTCAATTTTACGCGGAACATTTTTCCCAAAATGCTGTATAGCTTAATGTTATTATTATTTTACATGGATAGTGTGCAATACGTGTATGCCTGTTTGTTAAAGCAGCACATTATTGGAAGATTTGTCTCTAATGACAAATACCAACTGTTCGATATATGATGGGCTTGCTAATAAGACATAAGAACTAAAAGAACCACCTGATGTGTACATTAGCTTTTAATAGTTGGGGATATTTCATGTCTACTGATGATGTCTACTCTATATATAATCAATACAGTTCGTACGGCAACATAGGGCATTTAATTTCAGTGTGATAAATAATGTTAATGAAACATGCGTACAAAAGTCATGATTTATGCTTTATTGGTAGTACATCAGGCCACAGGACCGATACATGCGTCAATATGATAGCACGGTGGCCCTGCTAGCCAGACACGGGAGTTAGAATCATGGTGGATGAAAAAATTGTCTTTCTCTAACTTGATTTAATAAATATATATTTTTAAATAAATCTAGAGAAAGACAATTGTACTTGCCTCCACTGGGATTCGAACTCGGGTCTCTGGCTAGCATGTTCGGCGCTCTAACCGGCTGAGCTACAGAGGCTCGAGGTAGAACGAACTAATTTTTATCCAAATAAAGGCTGTGGATCTTTCTTTACGGTAAGCACTGACACATATGTGGTATATGTATATATATACCATTCTCTATCTCTGCCCCCTTCTCCGCAACCTGGCCCTTCTTCA
>JAVFBZ010191576.1:0-10490 GCA_032466195.1 Katharina tunicata
CCCATGACCAAACCGCCCATGACCAACCCGCCCATAACCAACCAACCCATGACCAACCCGCCCATGACCAACCGACCCATGACCAACCCGCCCATGACCACCCCACTCATGACCAACCAACCAATGACCAACCTGTCCATGACCAGCCCGCCCATGACCAACCCGCCCATAACCAACACATTCATGACAAACCGGCCCATGAACAACCCGCCCATGACAACCCCACCCTTGACCAACCCGCCAATGACCAACCCACCCATGACCAACCAACCAATGACCAACCGACCCATGACCAACCCACCCATGACCAACCTACCCATGACCAACCTACCCATGACCAACCCACCCATGACCAACCCATCAATGACCAACCAACCCAATGACTGTGTGAATTTCAAATTACAAACCTTTGAAAGCTTTTTAATTTTTCTTTAATTTACTACAGAAAAATAGCTGATTTTCATGTTGAAATGTATAAATTCATTTCAAATCACTTTTTAAATATACTCCTAGTGAATATATAACATGAATAGGATAACAGGCTACTGATGCAAAATATGGAAAGAAGTAAAAGAAAACAAGAAAATAAACAATGAAACAATACAATGAAAATATAATCCACACAAACGGTTTCACTGTGATGGTTTGTAGCTACATGTAGTCAGCTGGGAGTCAGCAAAACTCCATTAAAGACGTTTTGTCACGTTCAATAACATTTCAGTTTTGTGATTTGTGTGTGTTATATATTTCTGATAAAACTGACCTTTTCCATGCAAAGAGAAATTAAAAGATAAAACACACTTACATGTGTGTAAGGTTAACCGTTCAACAAACCCAAATACCCAATATTGGTACTGTATGCTCTATTACTGCATTACTATAGCCTTTATAGGGTAAGTTATACAATGTAAAATGCCTGTACCTGTTTAGTCTGCCCTAAGAAATCTGATATGAACATTACATATCACAGACTGGCGGAGCAGGTCAAGGCTGTTTGTTGTGGTGACCTGATATTCTTTCTGTAAATGTAATGTGTCCCTAATGGTGGTTCCGTTCCATATCTAAGTGAAATAACATTAGGTATAGTGTCAAACCTCAACCATTAATCCATACATTGTCCCTGATAGCCAGAAACCCGAGTTCAAATCCCGGTGGAGGTAAGCAAAATTTTCTTTCTCTACATTTATACAAAAAATATATAACTCTACAGAACAGTACTGACCAAAAATGTGTAATTTTAAGTTTTGGCACTTATTGGTTTTAACTTGTCCAATTAGGTGATTTATAATTCTGTTTGGTATAGCCTATTGAACTTTCAGAGATATTTTATGTATCAAAAATGCGCACCTCTTTAGTGACATGTAAAAGCTAATTTAATTTGTCAACGAGGGTAGCAAGATGGTGGCCAACTTAAAAATTCTCCCTCAATCACTCAACTTTTGTTTTGAAATTACTGCCACATAGCAAGTTTGTCACAATCAGAAGTTTCTTCAAATACAATGTTTTGATAAAACTACACAAAGAATTGGAGAAAATGTATAAAAAGTATCGAATAAGACGGTAAGTTTCAAATTTGTGCTCCACATTGCCCTGTACGATGCGGGAATTACAATGTTTTTACATGGCACAGTTCTGTAGCTAAGGGTGACATTGCTGTTGGATGACAAGAACAACAACTAGACGATAACAGGATGAAGCACCAACACACCCAAATATACAATATAATATTGAATATTAAGGTCTGATTTATAAGGCTGTGGAAAGGTTGAGCCGACCCCATTTTGTTTTGTTTTATGTTGTCATATTAAAGCTCAACACTGAACATAATCCCACAAGACGGTACTCAAAGCACAAGATTAAATACAACTACAAGTACATGTATATCTGTTGATCCCCTACGCCTTGTGCACAGCAACATATAAACATGTAAAAGTACGTGTTACAATTAACTGACAAATAAAATCAATAAACCTTGAAAATTTTATTGACAGCGACCATGACAAATAAATAAATAATTAATAAATTCTATAAAGCCTTTTAACATATGTTGTTGTTGCAGTCGGGGATAAAACATTTTCGAACAGTAACCGTTCGCGAATTAAATATCATTTAAGAGAATAACACTTTACCTGCAACTTTCAGTTCGAAACGAAATGCAATGATCTCTGTTTTCCGTTGTTATAAATTTCACAGAGACCTTGCGAAATTCTGTTTACATAAAGCGAAGTTTGCCGAAGCTTGATTGTTGTTGTATTTGTATAACCGCCATAACTCAATGCCCGTTGCTATGAACACTGTGACGTCACAAGTATTGTGTTTCTCCAAGCACGCGCCTGTCAGCTGTCAGTCAACCGAATATCTTTATCCATGCATATAATCAGCTCATATCGTAATCTTTATAACACAATTTGGTAAATATGTACTCGAAGCACCTAAACTATGCCGTAGATTTTCATAATGTTGCTTTGAAGCCCTTGAGATTCAAATTTATACATCTGATTCATAACATTTGCGTGAGAAAAAAAAGTTAAACGATAGCTCTGTTTTCATAACGCTAACAAGATATATAAATTATAGGCTGTATTTTCGTTTTTTTGGGATAACACTCTCCGATACTGAAAAGATTCGAATTCAGACAATTTTGCAGGCTGAGACCCTTGCGGTAATCGAACCCACGAAAAAACAAAAATTCATGATATCTATTTATAAACCGGGTTGGCCTTGTTTGTCATCATTTAAGACCTGCAACTATAGTAGGGCTTTAAATTTATACTTCCGCAATAGGATATATCTGAACGTGTTAGGCATATTTATTTATATATTTTGCAATATATGTCCCCTATTTATATTTGTTTCCAAATCAGTTGGTTAATTAGTTCGAGCTCTCTTGTCGACGTTAGGTATATATAGGGCCCTATAGAAAGTGTCCGGTGGGCGTGAAGGTCGCAGTTTTATTTGTTTAGGTTTACGAGCTTTCGTCACGGAGTTCCACGTAGGCTACCACACGCCGGCTAGCAAAGTCTTTATATATATATATTTTGTCAAGAGTTAAATATATATTGTCAAGAGAAATCACACTGGCACAGGGATATCGACTTATTAAAGCCGATAAATGATCTCATGTTCTAGGTCAATTCTCAGAGACAAGTTTCTAGGTAGATCTGAATCTCGAGTTGTTTTGGATAAAGGCGCATCTCAAGAAAAGGCAATATACATGTAACATGTCAATAGTGAAGATAAATATGTGTCGAATAGGCCTAACACACATAGATATTTAGGTATGGGTGAAAATAAACACAACCAAAAAAATGTATCGTTTAGAGTAGTAAACCCAACAGTCTACCAAATGAAGATGAGGGAAGTTAAGGGTTATCTGATACAGAAGGGAGTTTTGTCTTAACCAAGTGGTGCTGGAGAGATTTGTTCTTCTTGTACGCTATGATAGGTCTCTGCGATAGAGGCTTAATCATTTTAGGTATACAAGGTTTTGATATTCCTGTATTAGGAGACTTGCAAACGTGGTTCTAGGCTGGTCACATTGTAATACAAAGGGAATAATGTCTACCCTGGAGCCTTTACCTGGTTCAATGTTAAAACCCAATGGATACAACGTTTGAAGTGTTTTAATCCAATGAGCTTCTCTCTCCAAGCGTTTCCGTTTGGTTTTCTCTTCAGAAGGAAAAACATTATTTTTTTCAATCGGCATGATTTCAAAATGATCTATGACCGAATGGCCAGGAAGGGAGAAATGTTCACCTATATCGGGGAGCTAATCAGCTGTAATCTGATTGAACTCAAATGATTGTTGGGTCTAAGTCTAAGGGGATTTTTGATTTCTCCAACATACTGTTTCAGTCACTTTTCACAAGTGATGAGGTAAACCACATTTTCAGAATCACAGTTTAAAACATCTGCTAAATGATATACATTTTTAGTTTGTTCCCCGACGAAGAAAGTATGTAATGGTCTAGCTTACATCTATAGTCTTCATACATTTGAAAGGCCTGTGTGACAATATTACAGGGTGATTCTGATGTTTTGCACAGGTACTGATTCTGTAGATTGTCCTACATTATAACTGTTCAGTTTTTTGAGGGTTTCAGATTTAATCTTGAGAAGAAGTCGCGTAGAATATCCTCTGGGAATCAAAGCCTTAAAGAGAACAGAACAAGCCTCGTTGAACGAAGCGAGGTTGTTACTTTTGTGAAACCTTATTATTGGGGATTTAATAATTGTGTGCGGCGGATGAAAAGAAATAGCATGGAGTAGTTGATGGGTACCCGTACAGGTTTAAAGAATACCTTATACTCCAACATCCCCGTTACAGCAAAATTGTCACCTGTTACATCCACAAAAATTACACTAGCCAAGCTGATAGAATATATAGGTTGAAGTTTGGATCACGTTGATTTAAAATAGAGATAAAGATATTAAGATCTAAATATAAGAAAAATATATCCTTAATTGAGTACGACGTTAAACACCAATCAAATGAATTGTTTAAAATGGTGCTGCCTTTGAGGTTTCAATTAAATATACTTACATGTATTAGCCCCATATCGAAATAACTCTTTATAATATATAAACTAAAAAAGTAGAGAAAAGGTATTGTAACCTTGATCAAATGTTGTATCCTTCGATATCTGCCTTTTCTTTTGGTTTGAGTCGTAGGATTCGAGATCTGGATTGTTTTTATCCGGATTTGACTCGAATGATTCTAGATCAGGGTTGTTTTTCTCCGGATTTGGCTCGAAGGATTCAAGATATAGGATGTTTTTCTGCAGATTTGACTTGCAGGATTCGAGATTTGGCTTGTTTTTCTCCGGATTTTACTTGCAGGATTCGAGATCTGGCTTGTTTTTCTCCGGATTTTACTTGCAGGATTCGAGATCTGGGTTGGTTTCTCCGTGTTTCACCTGCAGTATTAGAGATCTGCTGTTTTTCTTTCTCTCCGGGTCTTGTCTAGTTTCCTCACCAAACATATATAAGTTAAATAGCATACATGGAGTGTGGTATAAAACCCCAATCAAACCAAATGTTTGGGTAGAATCGATAACACAGAAAACCAAACTCCCCATTTAAAACCGAAATTACTGCTTTGTACATGTGTGTCGCATTAAAGAAGTTTTTTTTTTTCAAATGAAATAAATAAACCCTATGATTTGGATACTGGTCCGCAGCTATGTATACTGTACATCCAACCGCAGACAACACAGGGAAGATAGTAGATAGCTAAGCTATGGCAGAACCGGGTTACGAAGTAACATTTTTGATGATGGAAATTTAAGAAACACATTGAATCACTCCTTTAAAAAATTTGTAAACCAGATTAAATCCATTATTATTTTTTTTAGTTACATCATAATCTCAATGGTTTGTTTTGACACCATCATCCTATAAAGTTTTGTTGATTACTATGATAAACTATGTTAACTTATCAAATACAGAATGTTTTATTTACCCTTCAAAGAAAAATAAGGTTAGGATGTAAATTGCTATTTCTCCTGCTTTTTAATTCGACAGTATATATGTAAATATACTTGAATATGAAGCTACACCTTTTAACAGCTTACTCCACGATAACAGTCATCAAACACGTCACATAAATAAAAGTCATTCATAAAAACACCATTTGTATTGATTCTTACAAACTTATTAATACAGGATATCTACCCTGAATATCTGTTTTTGAATACATGTATACCTGTATAAAATCAAGCCACAAGAACTGATTTATCGGTGGCATTATATTCACTCAATCGGGACAGGAATTTGTGTATCTAAACAAACAATATCCAAATCTAAACTTCACGTCTTTCCAAGGCATTCGAACCACGCACTGGAAGCCATATTAAGAGACACAATTAAACGGCGGAGAACATGGCGTATCTAGTGTTTTTTTTTTTTTTTTTAACGACGTTTCAGCCGAACCTGAATCGTGCATTTCTTCATGCTATCTTCCTTCCATAACCGACATCCATCCACGTATAGTGTTTAGCAATAACACAAAGTCCAGCTGTTAAGAACTAAATATAGAAAGTAAAAGTTTAAGTTCGGAATAACCTTAAGAAAGATATGTGGATGTCAGAAAAGAACATGTAATTGTCAGTAAGTTCAGTAACTAACAGCAATACCGGTTCCGTATCGTTCCTTCATCTTTGATGTGTGCCAAGAAAAGGTTATTTTTTAAGAAGCCGTCATGAAACGAAAGACGTTGGAAAACCTGAGATTGGGCGATAATAACTCTCCCGAGACCAAAAACATAAAGAAAAGAAGAGTAACTTTTTTTATATTTCCATATATAGTTTATTTACTTTAATTTCATTGAAACTGTATTAAAACATGGAATAGTATATGTTAATGTATATAGACAACAGGCCTAACTTTTGAAATATTTTCATGTATAGTGGTTTATTCACGAGGGAAAAGGGAAAGTATCTCTAGTTTCACTGTGGGTTGTTAAATTGTGGAGATCCATCAAGGGGAACAACAGTTGTTGCTCAAGAACTTTATTTTGTATTAGGCGGGAAAGAAGAAAACCCTTCCTGGACTAGACAATACATGACTGAAAGTTTAATCCCAATAGACTATTGACTGACAAGTAAGAGGGCAAGGGTTTCTATAGGCATCACAGCTCTACGGGGTAAAAAGATTTCACAAACGGAATTTAGTGTTATTTAGTATAAACTTCTCTTAGATCAACTTTTACAAACACACTCAATTTGATCTCGTTTTTTTCCATATTTGGCATCTGTCGAATGCAGTAAACCCTAACCCTAACCCTAACCCATCTGTCTCCCGTGAAATATCTTTCTGAGAACAAAAAAAATCGCATCATCTTTTGTTGTGTGAATGGAAGAACAAATCAGGCAGAGATGAACAAAGTCTGACCAATTTGATTGGCTGCTCATTGAGGAGCCTCTTCTTGGACCAATTTTTTAACCAATGAACTAAAGAATGAATCAGTCACGTTTTCGACATCCTCTAACTTGACACTTCCACTCATTCCAAGGAAAGACAACCCCTCTGTCTTCGTAATGCGGTCTCTTAGCAACTGAAAAAGAAAGCAGTAAAATTGCAATAAAATTGTCCAATCTCATTGGCATGGACTTTACTTTAAATCGCATTACGATTGATTTTTCAACAATATTATATTGTTTGAATAATATTATTTCAAATGATGTAATATTTTGTATAGACTTCAATGCAGATTATAAGCGCCTTGGGTGAACTCCATGAAAGCAGATTCGTTTCTGTTTTTTTTAAATATTCCGTGACAAGAATTGTACTTAATCTTGGAACACATAACGCCAAAAAGTTTGCCTGATTGTGAGGTTGGATGAACGAAGAAACCGTCTGCGACACTTCCGGCTAACCAGACAACAGGCGACATGCGCAGAGCACAAACAACAAATCGGATCGCCATGACAGGGACCAATTGCAACTTTATTGCGGCCACGTATTTCTTGAATTATATGATTCATGTTAATTTGACGTTTTGAATTTTTACTGGATATATACTGCAAAAGATTGAAAAATTTTCAAAGGATCAAAGGTTTGGAAAATGATAAAGACTCGAAGAATTAGCAAATGTTTAACGAATCAAAGGCTCGGCAAACGTATAACGAATCTAAGGATTGGAAAATGATAAAGAATCAAAGAATTGGAAAGTGATAAAGACTCGAAGAATTAGCAAATGTATAACGAATCAAAGGCTTGGCAAACGTATAACGAATCTAAGGATTGGAAAATAATACAAAATCAATATATTAGAAAATGTATAACGAACCGAAGGTTTGGAAAATGATGAAGATTAAAACGATTGGAAAATCATAAAGAATCATAGGATTGCAAAGTGATAAAGAATTAAAGGATTGGAAAATGTATATAGGATCATAGGATTGGAAAATGTATATAGAATCCAAGGATTGTAAAATGTATAACGAATCAAAGGATTGTAAAATAATAAACATCAACCGACTGAAAAATGATAAAAAATCATAGGATATGAAAATGATAAATAATCAAAGGATTGGAAAATAATAAAGAATTAAAGGATTGGGAAAATGTATAACGGATCCAACGGTTGGGAAATGATAATGAATAACAGGCTTGGAAAATAATAAATAATGAAAGGATTGGTAAAAACTTAAGAATCAAAGGGTTGGAACATGTATAACGAATCGAAGGATTGGAATATGGTAAAGAATTAAAAGTTGGAAAATGATAAAGAAAAAGTCAAACTGCAAACATTTGCAAACTGTATAACCGATAAGAAGTTGTATAAATAAATACAATGAAAATGATATAAAATAACACTCTGCTGACCTTTTGACATGTCGCTAAGACTGAGGTCAATTTCATCTGATTCTGAGGGAAATTGCTCCAGTTCAAGCAACCTTGTTCGGATACGGCCCAGTCCCGGGGAGCGCGTTCTGAACAGCCGTGGATAAACCCTTTGGAACGTACCTTTAAAAAAGGGTGAGAAACAAATTTGACTATCACACATCGCTTAGATGGTCTAAATTGGAAATTTAACATGGGTTACTGTGAAATAACACGAACCCTTCAATATGGTGATATTACGAGACATATGTTAATACACCATACAACTAATGTGTATATTGAGTTGAATTTAATGATCAACTTGACACATACATGTTCACTGTTTTACAGTTTTGAAGGAGCAAATATTCAGTTAAAGAAGGCAAATAAGCAAATGAAATTGGTCAGAAATTGACGTAAGGGTCATCCAATCGTAAAGTTTTCAGCTATTGTCCGTAAAGTCAGTTTTATTGTTTTTTGGGGGAGTTTTCGGTTGTTGTTGTTTTTAAGGCGGGATGGGTAAGATTTATTTCCTCCAACTTTGAAAACAACAAATGTTTGATATAGCTGGCTTTATAAAGTATATAATACGCTGGGTTTCAGCTGGTGCTTTGCAGGTGAGTTAAATATTATGTTACAAAATGTAAAGGAAAAAGTTAGAATTACTTAACCCAAGAATGTAATATGCATACATCATACTTCTGACACTGAAACTGGTGGGAGTGGTTGAGATTTGACATGGAACTGATAGGAACCATTTCACGTGAGCTTTATCAATGAAGAACATTTGTGATTGGTCAGATACTGAAACTGGTGGGAGTGGTTGAGATTTGGTGTAGTAAGTTGACTGACAGATTGTCATGTAACTAGATCTATACCCCGATTGCCACTTCTCTTCTATGACACTTTGTCAATCAAATGTATTTTAAGTCATTTATTATCAACAAGAAATATTGTTTGGGTAGTGAAAATAAAAACGCAAACAGACAGTTTAAGACCGTTATTTGACAGAAGGCAAATAAAATAAATTTGGATACCTTAGCGCTCCAAGCAGAAAACAAATAGAAAAACTTCCATATTTATGAAAACTTATCCTATTTATTGTATTAATTTTAACATCATTACCATACCGTTAAGTTGCTGGGACATTCGCATCAAAATTTGCTTTAAAAGTCTTATCGCACATGGCGTCATATCAGGTAAACTTAGATAACCCTACGTCATTTATGACAAAAATTGCGAAATTCATTAAGAAATCTGGCTTTCATCTAAAAAAAACAACAACAAACAAAAACACTAACAAAACCAAAAACAACAAACAGAAAATAAAAAACTGAATTTGATTTAGAAATTAAATTTGATTTGAATACTTTTGCCTAAAGCCAGTATGACTAAAATCATGGTCTTTTGTTGAAGTAAAACTAAAAAAAAAAAAACGCAACAAAAATCATGTTGTACATGTTGATACTTTAGTATACTAGCTTTCGGGTGAGACTTAATCCATCATCAGGTGTATATGGAAAATGCAAGTTGATAACTGTATGTATACTATATATTAGCAGTTAGGTAAAGTGTTAAAGTGATTGTAAATATTGGTGTATTTTCTTTCTGTAGAATGCATGTTTTTGTCAAAATGTCGCCAAGTGCCAATCTGCTCTGATATTCTACACACGACAAGAATATTGTATCGATCAGCAGTCTGGACACCGTGACGTCATGACTTTGAGGACATGTCATTCACGTGAGAAAAACAAATAGACATGGAACTGATAGGAACCATTTCACGTGAACTTTATCAATGAAGAACATTTGTGATTGGTCAGATACTGAAACTGGTGGGAGTGGTTGAGATTTCGCGTAGTAACTTGACTGACAGATTGTCATGTAACTACCCTGGACCGATTGCCACTTCTCTTCTGTGACACTTTGTCAATCAAATGTATTTTAAGCCATTATTATCAACAAGAAATATTGTTTGCGAAGTAAAAATAAAAACGCAAACAAACAATGTTAGACCGTTATTTGACAGAAGGCAAATAAAAGATGGCTACCTTAGTGTTTTAAGGAGGAAACATAACACAGAAAAAAAACTTGTCTTATTTTTTTATTATTTGGTCACTTTTCTTTCTTAGTAACAGTGATCTTTATATCAACAAAATATATCC
>JAVFBZ010191587.1:0-14484 GCA_032466195.1 Katharina tunicata
GGTTTGCAAGTCTCCTAATACAGGAATATCAAAACCTTGTACCTAAAATGATGAAGCCTCTATCACAGAGACCTATCTAGACAAGCTTAATTTGTTTAAACCGATTGTTCGGTCAAACTGATTGTCAAATTCTCCCCGTTCTCTTGGTCCTCGGGAATAGAACAATCTCCCTTTTCAATTGAAATCCATCAGATCAAATCACGTCTAAAGAATTATCTTCTTAATACTTAAGTCTTATAATAAACCAAGTCTGTATCTCTATGAAATTTTTGGTTGTTTATTAAGATCTCAATAAATAGGAAACAGCCACCAGAATCGATTTATAGTAATTGTATGTATTACATAGTCACCGGTATAAGGCCTCACAGGTTTAACTCTCGCCAGTTTTCGTACATGTTTTCAAATATATCTATCTCCCATTGTCTTTTTTCTTTTGGTGAATAAAGTTCAATTCAATTCAATTCAATCAACAAAATTGTACAACTTTGCAAGAATGAAGGATGAAGAACAGTTTTTATTTCAGACTAGGCCCCAACATATCCTAATGTCGGTCACTGATTTAGCTTCCTTCATGCAAGCATTATTGGACAACAAACAATTTATTTTGTTTATTGTCTCAAATATATAAATCTAAATTATTTTTTATTGTAAAAATGAAGGTCATCACTCAAGTTTCATGACTTATGCCTGTTTTAAGTTGTTCAGCAAAAGCTTGTTGCAAACAAAATATATAAGCAACGATTCATTTTTGCAGACAGTACTGAAGCTCGGTTATTCAGCTTCGTATGCAATATTCTTTTTTTTGTTTCATACAACCACTGCCTGTTATTTATGTTGAAGGAGTCCCCAAATCGTACAATCAGAGTTGAAATGGAAAATCCAAAGCTCTTTCTCTACAGAAGCACTAAGAGAAGTGGGATGGACAATACCGATAGAAATGACGAAACTAGATTGAGGTGACAATTTCAACTGGCAGGCCCCACTGTCAATTATGCCAATAATTATCTAAAATTTTGAGTGTATTCCACATAAAGTCGACTGCGGAGGAGTAACGTACACACTTATTCCAAAGGCCTTTCAGTACCAACACATTTATTTAAAAATGTCCTTTTCATGGACTACCAATCAATTGAAAGAGATTTTTGTTTTTGCACCTTATAATAATAAGAAAGTTTAACCCAATAATATGTATATTAGTCAAGACATTAGTGTGAGTGTCTTATTTACTAATTTATGCAATTTGTTAGTCTAAAAAAATCACTGATTCTTGATAAAATTATATAACAAATTTTTAACTGGGGAGAGTATAGCACAAAAGTGTTGCATTATGAGCTAATAATTTATGTCATAAACTTTCACCAATTTGTGTGTTTGTATTACCAATAACATATAGTACCGGTATGGAAAAGTACTTTTGCAATATCTTTTTCAGCATACTCACGTTTATTTCACTTTTTCACAAACTTAAGTCTTAGCAATACTCTTGAGTATTGTATGAGACAACGTTTTGAAATTCATTCATGGTGGATGTTCTAGACCATGCAAGTGATCGGCTTATATTTAGTTAAATTGTTCCAATAAAATGAATCTAGGTTAGGCTGGACAAATGAAGAACATAGAATAGTTCATGCTATATGATTCATTATCTTGATAAACTAAAACACTTAAAAATGTTTGTAATCCACATAATGACAGCTGTTTGAGATCTGAGATTTAGTTAGGTCTTCGCCACCTTCTGTAAGATAAAATCAAATTCTGTGGGTGATTGTTAGCTGTACTTAATGTCATTCTTTGTTTATACTTATTGCTTTGTAAAAGACAATTTATTCACCAGAATCACAATAAACGATTCACATTTCACAACAAGAACGAAATGATCTGTAAAAATTCAATTCCATGTCCTAGTTAAGGAAGTTAATGAGTACGCATTGCATGTTGCCAGGCTGCTTCATCACACATTCATACACGTCAGGAAATCTACAGGAAGTTAATTTACGAGGATGACCTTGTCGCCCATATATGGCAATATTCAGGAAACCCACTATGAAACTCGTTAGACTTGCCTTATAACGTATTTCCATTTCAAATCTCATGTTTAAAATCTCCGTTCCAGAACTTGGACGTACCGGATTGACCTGACCAAATCAACTGTTGTAACACAATACTCCACATATCAAGCTTTTGAACGATATATAGTACGTGAATGGCGGTTGTTTGGAACTTAAGGTGGATCTATCCATATTTTAAACAGATGTACTTTAAATAAAGTGAGATATTTCATGTTTTCAATGCTCGAATTGACAAAAAAAGATAATATATACAGCAGTTTGATGCTTAAACGGCTAGATAATGTGAATTTTTTTATGAATCTTTTCATTTTAGAAAGTGTTATCCCAAAAAAATAAAATTTTGTTTTCATTATTTCTATTAATGACTTCAAAGCCAACTAACACATATTCCTATAATGTTTTTTTAGTGTATATATAGCCTTACCCTTAACTGAAAACTGATTTTTAAACTCTGAAACCGTTTAAGAGAAATAACAGTTACAAAAGAAGGGCTATGTTATAAAAGTGTTTTGCATTTTCTCACATTTATGCAATAATAAAATAAATTGCGTCATAAAATATAGAATCTTGAAGTCATCCTATTTCCAAAAGAAATTGTACTAATTTTGTAGGAATAACCACTAACTCCATAATAATGTAAGGGTCTGATTTATTAAAATCCCGACTGGCTGAGTAAAATGTATGTATGCATTGTCAACATATGTTTTAACATTTATTAGGGTATATTGTGTCCAGGAATTTTTTAAACTGATCAATTTTTAGTGTATTTAAGTATTAAACTACAGTACTAACTTGTCCTTAATAATAAGTACCACCAATAAAGACAAAATATCTAGGTTATGTTTACCAGGTACAGCTTCCAAGTGTTATTTGATATGCCATGTATTTACTTTCATATTTACATAGGTGACCTTCTTAATCTACTTCACTTATCCCATTGTCTGATATAACCATCACACCTTTTCATGAAATGCACTGAGCGCTAGTTACAATAAAAGAAAAGGAATATAATTTCTGCATAAATCCAATGAAACTGTCAAAAGTTTAAATTATGTTTTATAATTCAAAAACTGACTGGATTACATCAAATGGAAGGTAGGCATAATAGAGTGAAGTTAAGTAGCATGGCATTAACTGTAAATTAAGAAATTAAGGAAAAGAGATTTTCATACTGTATTCAAACCAGAACTGCATAAGTGGAGATTTTGGAGTAAAGTGTGCATTTGCTTTTTCGAATATATTTTCTAAACTCCCTATATGCTTTAACATGTTGCTATTTATTGCTAACAAGGATAAAAACCACGCTAATTGTGCTATTTAGAAGTCAGCATCAGTGATTAGTATAAGTCTCTATAGACAAACTGCGACTGCTTGGGGAAAGACAATATATTGGATATTTAGCACACTGAGATTATAAGCTTAATATCTACAAAATAGCATTCTTGGATAGTAGCAATATTCTAGACTAATTTGCAAATATTATCTAAACTTAGAGAAATTGTTCTAAAGATAATCTGCAACTGTCCAGGGACAGGCAATAAATTTGATATATTTAGCAGACTGAGGTTATAGGCTAAACATCTGCTAAATATTGCACTTACACAAGTCCAATGTTAATTTCTATTTATGTTACCCTAATTCTTCAACCCTTTCACACCCTGAGATTTTTGCAACAATAAGACTATCAGTCAGTTATACAGTAGGCTATAATAATAGATTACTTATTTGTAGAACCAATTTGCTCAAAACCCTTTGTCACAATAGTGTCTTTTGTATCTAGATATTACCAGAAGTCCATTCTGATATTACCAACAAATGTTTTTGTTGTTTTGGGGTTATTCTGATGCTCTGGTTCTGGCGTATATATATTTTTGTATAAATGTAGAGAAAGAATATATATCTGGTGGATTGCGACACCCTGAGAGAAAAGCTGGCTATTCCAGTGAGAAGATTGAACTCTTAGCACTGAAGCAGGTGATCTGTGATAAATTTAGACCATACTTTATAGGATTGTACAGAAAAATGGAATACTCTACCTTAAGATCACTCTCAATCAACAAGAGTGTCTCCAAGTCTTACTTTCCATTTGCCTTCAAGAAATTGCACGTAAAGTCTTACATGACGCAGTTTGTCACCTTGCAGCTGATCGAATAGAAACGCTTATTCGTTCCAGGTCTTGGTTCCAATTCATTAACAAACACGTCAAAGACTACATTTCCAGTTGTGAAGCGGATGGTTTGGTGGGAGCCTCCTGTGCCCTGGTGCGCTCTTGAGCTAAGGGGCACAGGATGCCGATTTGTTGTGCTGTCCTTTTATGTTAATGTTAAATAAATGTTTTGTCTTGTCTTGCATGTTGCCAGCGTCATTTACGGTGGTTTCCTTCACCAATTGGGCTGACACGCCGTCATATAAGTGAAATAACCTTGAGTACGGCGTAAATCCTAATCAAACAAACAAACAAATCCAGTTGTGAAAGGTGTGTCAGAGGAAAAGGAAAGTACAAACCTGTCAAGACACCATTGAAAAGACTTACTGCATCGCACCTGATGGAAGTCTATTGATTTTACATTAATGGAAAAAACTATAGGTTCGAAAATGTCTTGCTTATTACTGACTGGTTTTCAATATTTACTATAGTCATATCCACCAAAGACCAGACATATTGTCGCCAAGGTATTGGTTCGAGAATGGTTCTCAAGATATGTAATACCATAACGCTAACACAGTGATCAGAGAAAGTCTCTTGAAGGGAAAGTCATTGTTGAACTGTGCAGACTTTATGGTATAAGAAAGAGCTGAATTACCCCGTACCATCATGAAGGAAATGGTCAAACAGAGCGCTACAATCGAACACTACATAAAATTCTTCGTACTTTACCTGAACAACAGAAATGTTGATGGCCAGACTATCTCATGGAACTTTGTAAGGTATACAATGCAACTGTCCATGCAAGCACCAAATACTCTCCGTATTATCTCCTTTTTTTTGTTGAGATTTTATGTTGCCATTAGATCAGCTACTTGGGGAATTACCAGATGAAGAAACAAACCTTGATGGTGATGATATAGTTAAAATACTTAGCATGTCGTTTTTTAAATCATCCATTTGTTTTTTCACAAATCTCTACGATTTAGTCATGTGTAGACGACTAGTCCGTGCCAAGGATCGAAGAGGTCACGGTAGAACAGCCTGTGCCATCTCTACTCGGGACACATGGTGACATTGGACAAACTGTAACAGGTTTTTCACGTTGTATATCTGAATTTTCTGTAAATTTTATCTTCTATATTGATTTAAACAATATTTATTTCCAAAAGATTGAGAGGATTGGTGAACAGGTCAAGTTGACCTATATCAACGCCTTTCCTCAAATGAATACATTTACATTTACACAATATATTTAATATTTTCAATTATAATAAGGAATAATGATGCTGGACTACAGGGATATTGACTAATTAAAGCAAAATCATCTCCTGTTCTAGATCAATACAGTAATCACGCTGGCACAGGGATATCGCCTAATTAAAGCCGAGAAATTATCTCATATTCTAGATCAATTCTCAGAGACAAGTTTGTTCTTAAAAATCCTAAAGGCGTATCTCGAGAAAAGGCAATATATGTAACATGTAAATTGTGAAGATAAATACGTAATACACAAGAATATATATATATACATACATCCACATACTCGAATATACATATAGGGATTAAAACTATAAATACGATACACTACTTCAACTTGGGTTCGTTACAAGGGTCTACATGTCAAACAGTTTAGACACCGGGACACCGGTATTTGTCACCGATTAACCAGACTTCAATACACAGCATATCTACCAAATTTCCAAATGATTTATGCCTTTGCTCAGTAAAATTTGGACAATTTAGCAAGAAATGATTTGCATCTGCGTAAGGATAACCACAGTCACATGTGGATGAATCCGAAATAAATCTGTTAAACATGTCAGCTTTCAGATTAGAGCAACCCATACGAAGCTGTGCTTTGATAATTTCAGAATATTTATCATTTGTTAAATAGTATTTTGGAACATGTATGTCGCCAGAACAAAGAGTATTTTGAAGGACTTCGTCCTATAGTTTTGTGGTGGAGGGTAAAAACAAATCAGCATACAAATTTGTTCTGCTATGAGGTGGATGAAGATCTTGAGCATTTCTCAGGCTGTAATCGTTAATCTCAGAGATTGGCTTTGGGACTAAATGTGAGAGATAGTCAGGGACTAGGCCATGAAACATTTTATAAAATAAATAAAGTTTATGACGTTGACATCGTTTGGCAAGGGGATGATAGCCATTCTATTGATAAAATAGGCAACGTTGCATACCTCGTACACAACCGCTGATAGTTCGCAGCGCATCCAAATATCTTTTATATTAGAAGTATCTACCCTAAAAGTACCAGACTTATTGGACGTCAATGAAGCTCTCTGCTACATTAGAGCTCTGGGGGTTTTGATTTCTAGGTCTGTGAAAATGACCAATGCAAGGCCATATGACCTTACAATTATTAAATTAATATTTTGCAGTTCATATATTCTTTGATAAACAAAATGTATATGATAGAAAGGCTTGCAGTTATTAAACAATTATGTCAAGTGCCAGCCAACAGTACTCAGCTTGATTGAAGTCATTGGACTGCAATTCAGAACTGCTTACAGTTCAAGGCAAAGTTTGCTATTGAAAAGTCTCGCGCATCTCACAGGACCTCTTTATTAAGTCAGCAGGTGACGGAACTTTAAACTGTGAGAAAGAATTAATTTTAATGTTTCCAAACCAAAATTTGCCTTTCGCTAATTGAAAGTAAATGCCCTCCTGTCCTTCTCACTTAGAGTTATCCTATACACTGCTGTAGTTCAATAATAAGACATATTTGACATATCTGACATAAGTGTGTTGGTGATGGTTTAGAGGGGTTTATCAGTTTTTATACTTCAAGGATAGCACTATCAATTGGGTAAGTCACTAGAAGGTATTTAAAGGTTCAAAAGACACAAGTAAATATGTCAATTTTCTTTCAGTTCTGGGTAACAACTACCCAGATCCTGTTATAAAATGACGAATAATATATTCTTGTTATACATGTGTTTATTTTAAGAAACACCTTAAGAAAGGTTCGGAGTACATTACACAAAGGTGTTGCATCCCTTAAAACTACGTAAATTGATAGTTGTAAAATTTATTGTTGGTAAAGTTAGTAGCTTATCTTTTTTCACTTGTAGATACAACAAACAAATTTATGTGACCCAAATTGACATAAAGTTTACTTATTAAGAAAATGCTGTTCTAGCCTTAAATTTTCTTGTAATTAAAACTCCCCTATATAAGATGATGATGCTGACAATGTAGATTAAAAACAAAAAAAATATTGGGTAAATATAACTTTATTCTATGTCTGTATTGTTTAATTTATTGTTCCACACTTCATAAGCATATTTTAGAATAAATTTTCCACAGCTTGGCTCTCCTTTAATAGTTTGGTTAAGTTCAATTTAATTTATTTCACTTTCAACAGAGTACATATCTTAGTAAAGTATACGGACATAAATCAAATATATATTCTATAAACGTATATATGTCAGAAGGTATTTTCCTTAGATAACGTTAGATAATGTTCACCTGAAATATGAAACCTGACCAACCATAACTAGATATTCCTACCTGGTATTTTTTTTATTTTTTTCAAAATACTCTCTGTTGAGATGCTCTGTCTGTCAATCATTATTAAAAGCCCTGATTCTAATCCTAGTGAATCTGTTTTAGTTTGTCAATTATTATGTTTGATCTGAAACTTTTTCAATAAAGTAAACTTGAGAATAAATTTCCTACTCTATTGCTTTAACTATATCTTTGTCTCTGTGTAATTATAGTTTTCCTTAACAAAACCTTTATGATGAGCTAAAATTATTGATTATGGCTATTTTATTTATTTTTGTCTGATGTCTTTTTAAAGTTTAATTAACATTTTAGTTTATTTTTATGATGCAAAATCAGATCAATAGTATACCAAATATTATCCATGTTAATAAAACCTAATAATTTTTAAAGATATAAATCAAATTTTTGGGCACAAAACTAAATTATTTCTAAGCATGGGCTCTGCTTTTCTTGAAAATACATGCAGGTATATTGTAACAGAGCCTTTAAGATCCCCCTTTGCATGTCCTGTCCTGTACAGGCATTGATCTGATCTACTGTAACCTGTGTGTGATATGTGTTTTTATTGTATTTCTTTCACTGACCATTATTGAATATTAGGTCATTATGGTAAAGATATATATAATGTGATTAGAGGTGAGTCAGATTTTTAACTAATACTTTATGTCTTTGCTAATGTTATTAGAGTACTAGCTTTTAGACACTTTACAGTTTGAAACATTCTTGAAGGGCCTACTGGTATACACTTTAGTCAACACTTATGTGTCTGAGGGTAAAACAGGTCAGTCAAAATTATTCCCCAGTAGATAGCTAACAATACTATGAGGTTCTGTCTCATTCAACAGGTAGACTGATCGTACATTGAGGGAGCTCATTGATAGATAGGCTCTATTAATGACTAAGCTGTTCAGCCAGGCATATAGATTGCTCCATTCTACACCAGTTCTCTCTCTCTTTCTGAACAGCCTCACTACAGCTCCGGGTAAGCAAGATCCCTTGGTCACACTTCAACAACTATAGTAGATCAGGTTTCATGATCTACTGAGTGTACTTTTTAATCATCCGTCAGCTCTCTGAGCAATGAATGGGGCATATTTTGCTCTGAATTGTTATTAAAATTCAACAAAGTACAGGAGTATATCAACAAGTAAATCAAATAAGAATGCTAGTCAGGTAGATGAAACATCCTGTTGCTGTAGCTGTGTATCTAGTACCATAACCTCAGGCCTAATGCTACATCACTCATTTGCACAAAATTGTGATCAGGCGGAGAGCTTAGCATGTTCAGGTGCATTCTCTCAATTCATTAAGATACCTAGATACATGTAGTTTGTACTGACTGGCCTTCAGGACAACAAAAGTTTTTTTTAATGTTGGTGTTGTGGATGACCAGTTAAAGGTTTGGGGATAAACAGCTGGACAGGTGTTAGAGGAATGTGGAGAGGGATTACCTCCTGTTGACAGACCCATCTCACTCAGTTCAGGTATCTGCCTGTTCTGAATCAGCAGAGAGGGTCTCAGTTTAACTAGGCTGCTTCACCTCATTCAACTCCGCTAACACCCTACATCTTTACAGAGCTTAGTCACACAGCACACCTGAGGAGGATAAGAATTCACAACACAGCCTGACACAAAAACGATTTACAGGACTGTCAGGTGAATTGTGAAACAGCAACTGTCAGTGTGCTAACTAGCACTCATCAAAGTTTTGTTTTAACATAATCTAAGGCCGTATGGTTTTCTCAGTTTATTCATATTGTCAGTTCTTGACATCATGTTTTTATTTGTGAAAAACAGTTGATAAGATCTACAATATGGCGATCTTCTAATGTGACAGCTCTGGTATGGAACATATCATACCTGGTGGATATTTTTACTGGGATATTTACCTTACAAAGGATTATCATAAATATTGGGTCATGTGAAATTCTGCAGTGTGGTTCTAAAATGATGAGCAGAAAGGCTGTTTTACCTGATGCCCATCAATCTGTTGATGCCTCAATGGTACTTAATAATGGGGACAGTACAGCTCTTATTCCACGCTGCCACTCTTTGGACAGATTAGTCGAGTCATGTGGAAGTCACCTCAATGATATTATGTCCAGTGGAATGAATGTAAGTAGTATGTCAGATGAAATGTCAGATCCCCACCTTGTGACAATGTTAGATGTTGATTTCGATAAAGATCGGGAAATGAACTCGTCTTGTGATTCAATTGATATCATAGAATCACCAGCCAGTGATGGACAGATCTGTTCTCAAAGCCGAGGAACAACAACAAGTGAACTTGAGGACAAACATCAACCTGTTGTTGTGAAGAAAAAACATTATAGAAAGCGGGCAGCTCCCAAACCCCCAATCCCTGTCAATAACCAAGGCTCGACAGACTCTGAAAACTGGGTTGTTGTGAATGCCAGTGAGATGTTCGTGCCAGCCCTGACTGGCCTGGGGTCTGTGTCACAGGTTGTGAAGGACACGGGCAACCAGTCACCAGTATCAGGATCGCCAAATCAATCACCACACAGCCAACCAAAATCATTTCACGTTAAACTTGCCAACTTTATGCATTCACCTAAAAATAAACAAATGCGGAAAAACTCTAAACTCGAAAAAAATAAAGGTGAGAAGAAAGGGGGAAAAAATGTTCGACTGGATGTGTCATTGGAAAACTGTTTGTTTGTTGCTTTACCTAATGATCTAAATCAACACGGAATGGAATTTGAGGTAAGACACGAACTCTTCTAATTTTAGACTCTCTATTTAGGAAAAATCTATAGGGTGTCCAGAACTCACGGCTTTATCACCCAAGTGACTATAGCTTTTCAAGTTCTCAAGTCGTATTACAGACAATACTTATATGGACAAAAATATAACGAAAAAAGGTTAAAAAACAAAACATTTTGTCTTTATTTTTAGTAGTAATCATAGTGTGCAAAATATTGAATGGCCAAACGTAAAATCTGGCAACTTTGCAAACTTTTAGCTTTAATATTTTACCATTAATTTGAAAAGTTTGATATATTTCAGTAAGGTTAGCAGTTAGTGCCATCATCAACAGAATCAATCACAAGCGATGAGTTACTGATGTATAATAGTTAATGATTTCCAATTGATGAGCAGGTTGTCCGTGAAACTTCTGTCTTTTGTTTTTACTGTTTTGAATGATGGGTACCACAATTAACACACTATTGAGAGCTGCTTGCAGTGCGTTGTTGGTTGCAATTGTTACGATGATTAAAGTATTTCTTTTGTGTGACAGTATGCACTTCAGTGCTATAGCACTTCTACTTAGGTCATGAATCCGACAAACTTCAACAGCTTTGTGTGTAGAGTAAGATTGGGTTCTTTTAACGAATGTTGTCATTCAAAATACCAATCGTGCATGTAAGTCTATCACTTATAGTAACTTGTAGCAACATTCCAGGATTATTCTTGATAATTCTGTTGTGTCTATTATGAAATTGTCTTATTCAAAGTTCAAGGTCGTGCAGTTGAGGTAAAGTTCATAACAGTCTTTTAAATAAGCTAACTGATTTTGACCGCTAAAGATAGTTTAAATAATCTGAAATACAGTCAACATTAATTGTTCATCATTTTTTAGGAATTGTCACTCAACTCTATTGTTTTGAAGAGTCTTTTTACCATGATAAATGTTTAAAGTCTCTCAGAAACATTCCTGTTTAAGTGGCCTACATAAAACGTCAAGGTCACTGTTACAACATATACACATTTTAAACATTTACAGCTTTATCGATGGATTTCTCTAACTGTAATGTTTTGACACTAAAAAGCCACTAGACTTTTTTGTACATATAGTGGTATGTAATCTGGTTCAACTTCGTTGTTCAATATATTGACTACATCGTTTCTCTAAATTCCTTTGATCATGTGGACATATCAAAGAATTATAAATAAAAATGTGGGATAAGTCATAAAATGGCTTGTCATATATTTTTTGTGGGAACTTTTTCATACTTTCATTCTCAGACCTGTATAGTCCACCATTGTCTTATGTGTGGAGAAATCTTTCAACAGCCGGCAGAATACAAGACTCTTTCAGTGTAGTTGTCCTTGCTTGCTTTGAAGGGTTCATTTCATTTTTGGTACTGCACTTTTTTTCAGCTTGGGTTGGTATCCCATCAACATTAGGATCGCTCGAGCTCATACATGTATGTGTCCAAATCCTCACAGACTGCAGCTTTTTCAGCGAGGAATTTAACTTACATCTGCAACCTCCAGCAACATATATTCTGGCATGATGCACAATTAATCAGATGAATAGGAAATTGTTTTTTTGTAGTGGTGTAGAATATTGCAAATTATGTCCGTATCCTACTGAACAAGTGATATGTCTTCCCAAAGTGGTGTCACAAGGGTGAAGGTGAACAACTTCAAGCAACCTGAATTTCAGTAATTTTGAATGATAAAATGAATATTTTAGGAATAATTTAATTTTTTAAACTAGGCATATCCAATTATTTGAACATTAAAGCTCATATAACATCAAAGTGGGGCTGAAGTGCTGCAGATCTCCTTAAAGAATGTAAATATCATTTAAAAAATCAGGCATCATTATTTTTCTTAGCCCATTGTTTTAGCACTACTCTTTAAAGATATGAAGCTAAAATATGGACTGTTATTATTATTTTGCTATGATTTGTCCTCAATCTTAGGGACACATCGTCAATACACAATGACAAACAACTAATTTGTTTTATCACTCTTTAGTCTACATTGATGAAGTGAATTTGTGGAAAGTATTCTGTGATGACAGGCTACCTCAACGCACATGTGTAATACACAATAAATACATAGCTTCCTTCTGCTAAGATGATAGATGGCCAAATCTTCGCCAAATCCAGGCAACAATATAGCTGCACAGCATATCACTGCATCCATCAGAAGGAAGAATAAATCAAATGACCAGAATTCTAAATAAAATAAAATTATTTTTTACTAAGATACAATTAAATAAGCAAATTTGTCTTTATCTCTGCAGTGTACATGAGAGATTAATATGAAAAATCAGCTGTTGCCTGGAAATCACTTCAATAATTTAAAAAATCGCTTGAACGTCTAACTTTTTTTCTGAAATTAAGGACTTAACAGCATAGTTCTATCCAGAAAGTTTCATTAAGATTGTTGATGGTTTTGTATTGCACCAAATTTAGTTGTACATGTACATTGCGATTTTTATAGTGACAAGAAACATATTGAAACAAATTCACTCATTAATTTCAAACTTGGAATATAGCTTCCAAGTTGATGGATGATATTGTATTGCACCATATTTTTAGCAACAATATGGCAGCCATTATGGTTTTAATATGGTATTCATCAGTATGTGCTGTGAATACTGTAAGTTTGAAACAAACTCAAGATTAGATTCAAACTGGGAAAATAACTTCCTCTAAGATGGTGGATAGTAGTTCAATTCCCAAAATGCCAATAATAAAGTTACCATTATGTTCTTTTGTGCTGTAATTGCACATATGTGTAAGCAGTTTATGTCATAAGAATATATTGTTTACTTTTTATGCACTTTTTGGAGTATTATGACGTATTTGGTATTGTCAAATATATTTGGGATATACATGTATGTACACCTTGGAGACTTAAATAGGGAGAATTTTAACCGGCCTTACGCTTTACTATGCCACAGTGTGCAACGTTTGGCTGCACAAACAGAGGAGTCGCACTAGAGACGTTGGGACCGGCTGGCACACATTGCGGTTTTGACTAGATGTTGTTAAGTTATGGTCTGCTGATTAGAGGTACAGGAAACAAGAAGACAAAGTAATTCAAATTAGAGACCTTATCAAGTTTTTAACAAAACTGCTGTTACATTTTTGGGGGTAGGATTCCTAGTTTTCCACTTAAAGCCATTTAAACTGAACTTTATACTGTAAGTATGGTGGACTTTATAGCCATGTTGTGTTTGTTTATTTCTTTTGCAAATAATTATAACACACAATACTCATAATTCTGTGCAAATGTTCATTATAAAGTTATGTATTTGATGTACAGGATTTTAAACATTTACTTCACTGACATGACTCTACAAGAAATGTAGCAAAAAAGTCCACCCTACATTTTCCTTAAGTAGTTCAAATCAAATTTCTTTCTGGGGAACAGGAGAAACCTTCAAATATGTAAAAGCAGATTTGTTCACAATTCTGTAGGGATTATAATTTACTTGTCTATTACTTGTGTTTTTGTTTCCTTCCCCTTTAACTACTGTTAATGTGTTACGCGACTTATGAAATACTTATGTAAATACTTTTATTTTCGCAAATTTAATTTGTCTTAATATCAGTAATGTACAGTATTAATTACAAGTGCGTCTGTCGGTAAACTATTGTCAGATGCAAAAAGCATTACATCAGGGGTACCTCAAGGAACAGTTTTAGGGCCTCCCTTATTCATTTTATACATCAATGATTTAATTTGATTTGTAAATAATTGTGCTAAGTCAGCCGACATAGTAGAAAGTAAATTGAACAAAGATCTATCAGTAATTTATACATGGTGCAAAGAAAACAAAATGCTTATCAATATTAAAAAAACTTAATTAATGTTTGTGGGGACTTCAAAACTGAAATCTTCTCAAGTTCAAATTCAGATTAATGAGCAAGCCATAGAGCGTGTCAAAATTCAGAAACTGGATTGTACATTGATGAAACTCTATCATGGTAGACTCATATTGACCATGTATGTAACCTCATTGCATGTTTATTG
>JAVFBZ010191597.1:0-10401 GCA_032466195.1 Katharina tunicata
TAGAATATGAGATAATTTCTCGGCTTTAATTAGTCGATATCCCTGTGCCAGTGTGATTACTCTTGACAAAAATAAAAAAGGAACATGTATCTGGAAGTGGAAGGAATCTCGTGAAATCTCTATCATCACATGACGTGACTTACAGGTCATATATGCCAACTTAACCCTTGCTTGACAAATTGAGCCTGCGGGATCTTATGGCAAACTCAGCCAATTGAAAAAAATAAAGAAACACACTTATGATACTATGTATCTATAAAGTGAATGTTTAGAACTTTAAATTTGTCACGGATGAAGAGCATGCTTCACATTTAGATACACAAACAACCTATTCGCTAAGTTTGATTTATTTTGTCATGTTTAGTCTTAAACATAACAAAGAGACATTATGATATGTAATAATAAAACAACAGGCACAAGATCCGCCTTTTTGTTCTGGTCGTCTGATCGGCCGGAACATAAACCGACTAAGAGCGCTGAGCTCACGATCTTAAGCTTCAAATGGATAAGAAAAAATAGGTTTTTTGGTTTCTAACCCAAATTTAAGATATTTCCTACTGTTTTTTTTTTTTGTCTTTCTTAAAGTAACATGCGCATTCAAAAGTTCTGAATTTTGCACTATCACAGAACCTCATGAAAAATTGATATTTATTCTCACGAAGTACAAGTTAGAGGCTTTCCAATAATTCCAATATCAAATTTGTAGGTCGAAGGGGAGTTTTTAAATAACTAAAAAAACTAAAAACTGAATTTTCTGTCAGAATGTTCAATTGGAAATGTGTCAATCTGCTGTCACAGCTCAGACACACTTTGATGTACCAACGTCACTCCTAGTCAACCGTGTTAACCACACCCCTTACAAGGTTCAAAATGTTGGCTCGTTACAAACAAGGTCATTCACCGCGGCTGGATCAAAGTCATTCTGAGCAAATATGGCCAGCCCTCCTAAAGTTAAATTCAAATAACTGCTATATTTCTCGTGGTCCTTACAAGCTTTGTACTTAATGAATAATTTTTATTTTAACGTGACTGTTTTAATTTTTGAACAAACATCAAATCCTGTAAAAATCAAGGCAAACGGAATTAGTTGAAAAATAGTTAAAAAAAATTGTGGGTGCGTATGTGACTTTAATTAATTTTACAGTTTAAAATATGTATGGATCTCTAACATTTCTCTGAGCGCAGCAATCTTGCCGTTTTCACTTTGAAGAAACTGATTTGGCGGTTTCCGCGTCACATAAGTTGGGGACAGAAGAACAATATGCCCAGCTAATGTCGCAGAAAGATGGCAACTTCAAGTATAATTATTTACCTGCGGTTTCAGCAAAAATTTTCACCCTGCGTGCTCTGACAGTTGATATATTATTAATTTTATTGAGATGCAGTTTGGTTCGGGTTCTATTATATTTATAGGTCTACTTTGAGACCTTGGCTAGCCACAATAAAAAAACACTGCAGAGAATTTCAATTTTTTTAAAATCATTCCTCCACATATGTAGACTGACAATCCATTTATTCATATTTTATCATGTTTTATTTAAAGATAACGCTACAACTGCACCAGATACATAGAGGATCTCTAATTTATGAAACTAGAATGTAGTTTTTTTTATTTCTTTCGAACCTCTGCTAAGGAAGAAAATTATACAGATTTGATATCCGGGTCACGAATTTGATATACTATTTATCCTATAAATGAAATTTGTGAATTATTTCTGAAAATGAAAAATAAACATATTTTCGCTTTGTCTGATGAGGAATAATGTAGTGCTCATTGATATACACACATCTACTTCAGCACAATATGTATATGAGTAATCAGAATATGCATAATAGAAAAAAGTAACGCTTAATTGTAATATATATTTCTTGAAATATGATACACAATGACACAAAAATAATCTATCAATATACTGGTGTGAGTGAGACATGTATCAAATATGGTGAAATGTACCGAGCCGTGTGAGGAAGGTTGCCCTCGTCAAACCCTGGTACCAGAAAGGTTTGAGAAATTTCAACCGGAGCATATAGATCGGCAGGGATCCCACAAAATAAATTTGAGTGTCATTTCCACCGTGACAAGTCTGATAATGGCTCTATAACATGCACAAATTGGCATTTGGGTGCCCGTTAATTATACCTGAAATTAATTTCGAACACAACACTGGCAATGGGACCGATAAATTTCGGCGCGATGTCAAGGAAATATAAGTGAAAAAGAACTGTGACATAACTAAATTTGGTGGCTTGAAAGCGGCGGAATGTTAAGCGGATGTACTAGCTGATGAAGATGACAGACTATGAAGCCATGAAATATTAAAGGTTCTAGCATATTTTTTTTCTTCCGATTTTGAAGGCACCAGTCGTACTTGTTTGAAACTATGCAGACGACATTTGGAAGTTATACGGAAAATAAGTCCATGTCTGTTGGTAGCATTTCATTGGTTTGATTCTGATCCATAATCAGATTCTGACCAATCACAGCATGGAACATATGTATCCAAACATGCAGATAGCATACAAATACCCGATGGATGTGGCACAATAAGATTTATAAAAAAATTACCAAAGATATTTTAAAAAAAATACCAATACGATTTACGCGTTGGGCACGAGCAGTTGAAGATGTCAGTTCCATTTGGATGGCAATTAAGAATGTTGCAAAGAAAGGTTAAGGTGGTGCCAAACCAACCAAAAAATTAAAGCCTGGTCTAGTTTAGTGCATTACACACTTTTTAGCACACATATCATATACCAAAATCTTCCGAACGAAATGCTGAATTCAAACATCATACTTGTTAGTGAGTTCATTAATTAATAAAAAAGTATTACTTACTGAAACACTAGATCACACGACTGTTAGTAGAAGTCAAATTCTTGGCAACTTAAAGAACTGATACACATATAAAAGCATTCTCTGATTTCTGGTCTACAAAGAAGACTATTTTGTTTTTTAAATAATTATTTTGTTTACTTAGGAGGGTGATTCTTAAAGTTATTATTTTGTGTTATTTGTGCCGCTTAGTCAGCCGGGTCTAGTTTTACCTCAACATTTGTAAGGCTATACACCTGGGGTGCACCTTGAGGTAGCCTATTCGACCATTGATCAGTTTACATGACAGATTGGTGCTATATATTGAAAGGCCATATGTCAAGAAATCGTTTAGAAATGAAAAAAGTAATACTGTAAAACAAATATCAGTGTATTTAAATAAACCGATTGGATGGAAAACATCATGATATCATTGTTATTTGATCTTCATACTTAAGTGTGAAAAGTTGTTGCCAACCTTAGCTCAACTGGAAATTGAGACAAAATACTTCGATTTCTCAACAGGACTTTTTTTTAGCCAAATTGGACGATTTGTTTACAGAATTGTCAAGCTGCGATCGCCATTATGGACTCCAACTTCCGTTTTGTGCACCAACGCATAGAAAATATAGTGCCATATTTACGCCTTGTGGTTTCATGTAATAACGTTGTTAAACCTATGGAAATTATATTCATTGTTGTGCTGAAAACAGTAGAACTGATGTCCTGGAGTAATATTTATCTGTGTGAAAAATAACTCGATGTGAACAGAAACAAGGTTACTAGCGTATGGATATGTGTGTAGTGTAAATCGGCATCATGTTGAAATCTGTGACATGACTGAAATTTCACTTCAGTTGTAAGTAACTTTACTGTTTGTATGTTGCTTGTCAGGCAGAAACAATTATGTAGAAATAGAGATAAGGTCAGTATAATACCATACATTTAATATTCTTGTATACGCAAGGCCCCGATTGCTAAACTAAGCCATTCTTTTCCAAAGGCTTCTCACACAGGTAAAAATTTGAAAATGGCGGCTTTCGTGCTGGGCACGTGTCGCAAACATTGTCCTTTATTGGCTAAACCGCACATTCTTTCGACATATCAAATAGTCTTCTTTGTAGAGGGAGACCTAGCCTTTCTTTTCCACCTAGTTTCCAGTAGGGTTCCTGCATTTTTAAAACTTTCTACTGACAGCAATGTTGTCTATTGTTCTTCTCATAATGAGCTAAGTGGCTTGATTAGGGTAGTTGTTTATAGCATTTGTGTGTTACATGGCACACGGGAAAGATTTTGGTATATGATATGTGTGCTAAAAAAGTCTGTAATGCACTAAACTAGACCAGGCTTTAATTTTACACTAACATTTTTTGGTTGGTTTGGCACCACCTTAAACAAATTAGATAGTACACCACATAATTCAACACTCGATTCATACAGAATCTTTGGACTGATTTGGTTGAGGCCTGTTACTTTCTTGGTATCTGTGGATTTTAGTTCCAAAAGAACTTCTTACGCAATAGTTTCAATATTATTTAAGGTAGGGCCAGTAAACACTGAGAGGTGAATTAAGGAGTCGTCAGCATTGCAGATTGAACAAAAGTACTTGTTTAACAAGTTGGCCTTATCTATGGGGTTATGGGCATATTCGCCGTTGACGTCAACAAGAGGGGATTGTGCACAATTTAAGCTTGAATTGTTTAATATATTTTTACAGAACTTCCACTTTTTGTTAACTTCACTGCTTGGGATTTTTTTAGTACTTTTTTCGCCATAATCACGTTTCATTTTTCTGAGCAAAGAATTTACTTAAATCATCTGTGTTTTATATTTGTTTAAGTTTTTTGAGCCATATGCTTCCTAGAGCGTTTAAATGATTATATATGCGTATATTCCTTTCTCGCCTAATGCTCCATGCTTTATCAGTTGAATAAATAACAACAGTGCTGCAAGGAATCGATTTTTGCAGCGTCGTTAACATTATCCGAAACAAAAGTACATTTAGTATGTAAGTCATCCCCCAAGTAATCAATGTGAGCCGTCAAGTCAATATCATTTAGTAATTAAAATAATCCATATACGCCTTGTTATAGTTCCAAATGGTTCACTTGTATTTCGTTTGGTTAGGTATATCTAATTGCATTACGACATAAACAGGACAGTGGTCGCTGAAAACATTAGGTAAAATGCCATAATCCGTAATCAATGGTCGCCAATTACAGACAGTGGGGTCCAAAATTGTGTTAGCAGCTGGTCGAGTGGGCCTCTGAAATTAAGTGCGTTAGTCCAAACCTCGCGAAAATAATAACAAGGCGTCGATCGTTGTGATTGGTTCGTTTAATTCGCCGGAAATAATGATGTTATAAATTTTTAAATTGTCTAACACATTGGAAATATTATCCCCAATTTCGTCCCATAATGATAATTCGGTATTAGGTGGGCGATTCAGGGCGGCGCAGAAACAACAAACGTTGAGAAATATAAACGCAGGCATCGCCTCAAGTCTGGTCACGATCACGGCGAATATGATTATGCAATCCTGGTATGCAAATAATGATATTTATTGTTTTAGGCCTAAGGTGGCTTTCAGTAATGGCCACGATGTCAAAGTCAACCAAATTAGCAAACACTATGTCAAGTTTATTTTTTAAACCGCAGACGTTTAAATGAACAAATTTAAAGGATGTGCATGTGGACACTTGTCCTGGATTCAGTTCCACATTGTTTGACAATAGTAACAGTTGCGATGTAATGAGAAGAAGGCAATGGGACATCACAGATGGACTGATATGAACGAGGAAAATCATAATTAAGTGACAGATATGCAGCAAACTATTAATGCACAGTTTGGTATCTGATAATGGATCTTGTATTTCGTTTGCTTCGAAGCTGGCATGCACCGGCCACAAGCCAATGGCCACCCTGTAAGATATTAAACCTCCATCCTAAATTGGTTATAATTATGATTAAAATAAATAATTGAATTTAACAGTTGACAAAAAAGATTCAAAATTATACTGTGATGAATTGACGAAGAGCGGGTAGCACAAAATATCAAGTTTGAGAAACAACATATATACTGTTTTCTTTGGTTCCTCGTTTTCTACTGAAAGCCACTTAAATTGAACTATTGCAAGTAAAATTATTGGTAGACTGTTGATGTCACAACTGTTGTTTTTGATCAAGTTGCTCAAATAAATGTTTATTAAAATGTTGTGCATGAGATATATAACATTTTTTCGGTAAATTTGTGCAGTTTCTGTTTCACTGGGTTCCACTGTTGAGTATCTATATGCAAATACACTAATAAAACGTGGCATTCGTTCAACCGTGCGTTTGACTCACAGTAGGTCAATTTAAGTGTCTTTGAGTGGGAAATAAGGAGTCCTACAAACAAATATAGCTTAACGACTTGGTAGTATTTGACTATGACTTTATTTTTTCATGCGCCTTTAAATATTGAGTGTTGTTCTTCGTTGCATAAACCGTATTTAATGGCGTTTAACTTAAGATTTATTTGTGTGCTTCAAGATGACATCGAATCCACTCCCCTTATTCGTGTTTAAGATAAGGTTTTTGATATCGGTATAAATAGACACGAATGTGAATGAAACCATCTGTATCTGAGCAGAACCAAGGTGAGTCTTTACTTACATGTCGTTTCTTATAGCATGCTGTGTGATAGTATTAATGGTAATGAGTAAATTCATAGAACCCAACGTCAGCAAAAAGCATACATGTAAGATAAACACAATGTTGCGCTGGTTAAGGTTCCAACATTTGACAAAACGGAGAGGAAGTGCCGTTGAAACCCGAGCAGACACAATGGCGAGGATGTGCTGTTAGCTTCCACACGGACACATTGGTGGAGATGTGCTGTTAGCTTCTACACGGACACATTGGTGGAGATGTGTTGTTAGCTTCCACGCGGAAACATTGGCGAGGATGTTCTGTTAGCTTCCACAAGGACACATTGGCGAGGATGTGCTGTTAGTTTCCACACGGACACATTGGTGGAGATGTGCTGTTAGCGTCAACACCCAAAAATTGGTTTGGACGTGGTGGACAACCTTTCGAATGTTCACATTGGTGGAGATGTGCTGTAAGAACCACACCCAAAATTTGGTTTGGACGTGCTGGTCAATCGTCCACATGGACACAGTACATCGGATGGGATGTGCTGTTAGAACCACACCCAAGTATTGGTGGGGACTCGAAGGTCAAGTAGCATCCACTGGGCAAATTGTCTTTTTGAAACGAAAAATGTTCTGTACAACGGTAATCAATTCACACAAAAACTTTGCTTAACGTTAAATTTTATAATTAAGTTAAATTTGCTGATGTACCCACCAGGAAAATTTGTTTACCAAAGAACACAGAACCATTAAAGATAATTAAACTAAATTCAAATAATATAAACACAAAACGCTCCACCACTGACTAGACAAATCACAAATATAAAGAGAGTAAACAACGAGATTCCGTGTAATGCTACAAATGTTATTGTGAGCATGTCGCCCAAATAAATGTATTATTTTAGTTGAGCATGGGATCAGTAGCTTTATACAGAAAATTTGTGCAGTTTCTGTTCTGTTTAAATTTGTAATAACGTTGGCAGTTTTCATCTCCAGTAAACTACATGGCATTTCTTTTAAATTATGTGACAAGAGTGATATTCATAGAAATAAGGTTCTCGAGTTGGCTAATTTGTTCTCACACTTCACCATTTTCTTAGATTTTGGTCAGAATTTATCCATTTTTAATCGGCCAGTATGGTTAAAACATTTTGCGGGCGTTTATCTTGCAACGTCACAGAACGATAGCGACGACGCTGGAACGAATTTTAGCAAAACAGTTTATAACGTGATGACATTTGAGGTGACATCCCATCGGCAATGTATGTTACGGCGATTACTGTGGGTCTGTATAACTCTAAATAGGCCGAATTAAAAAGGCGTTAATTGTTTAATTACATGTTAGCATCTATGACATAGCTCAAATCGGTTCAGAATATAGAATTGTATTTCGTGAATTGTTGAACTGTATCGAGCAGGTTAGGTGAAGATTGATCAGACCTCCAGTCAATATGACGGTTTATAGATACGACACGTGATACATTTAAGCCAATGAGTAATCAGAAAACATGATACAATCTAGTCATATCATAACGAAATTTTATATAACATTTAAAATATAAAAAGTGGAATAGTGTTGGGATCTTTAAAGGCTTGACCTAAGTGTTCGTGTTTTCAATGCGAAGATAACCGATTTTTTTTCACAGTATAAAAGTGGTATACTGTGAATTCATGCAACTGTTTCGCTAAAGCTTTGGTTAGTTTGAAACTGTAAGATATGTTGTAATAGAGAATTAACTACTTAAACTGGTTAATTCAAATCAGAGCCTCCAGAGTAAACGTTAAGTTTACATTCCATGAAAAGGTAGAAGATGTTTTAGTTGTTGGTAATTATTTAATGTTAAACCCCAGGTAATCATGTCGTGATTATCAATGAGATAGAGTGTGTCAAGAAAATATTAAGGCCATGCCTTCATGTTCAATCATCTCAGAATAGTTGGATGATAGTGGTTAATTATGTTCGCCGAGAATCTGGCCTGTATCGGTACATGAACCATCAGGCGGAAATCAAGTAAATGTTTGGGGGAATTTAAAGACTTGTCTATTCTGTTCCAAATATTTTCTATTCTGATCATGAGAGATTTCAGAAGGATCGTTAATAATACATTTCTGACAGTTTAAAGGCACAACACCACAGAATTTCTGCAAAAAATCGACTGTGTCGAATTAAACCGGGGTTTCTATATTTTTCTAGTATGGCCCAAAGTATAAGCTTTCAGAAAATATCAAGTTTGTAAAATATATAATGCGGATTTTATAAACTTTATTATTATTTTAATACAATATATATTGCACATTCTCGAGGTTGATATTTTCTGAATGATTATACTTTGGGCCATGCTAAACAAATATAGAAAATCCGGTTTAATTCGTTTCAGTCGATTTTTGGCCGAAAATCTGCGGTATAGTACTTTTAAGGGTTTTTAAGGTTTATTTTCCGATGTTAGACTAACACGACTATACATGTAAGTCGTTATTACAATTCATTGGAAATTGTAAACCCACGTCCTTCCTCTCACCATGCATGGAAATACCAATTGAGAGGATTATTTGTCAATATTTTTTATTGGCCATTTTTTTTTAAATTTGATAAATCTGAAAGCAATTGAACATGATTAGGTAAAGAATTTCAATTTCCCATAGTTTCAGTTCAAAAAAGTTTAGGATCGTATACAGTTTTACAAAAATAGTTCCTTGAGGGTATGTAATCCTAACACCATCTGGCGTTGTATACATAATTTCGTGAAAGGATGTCAGGCGATGAAGTTAGTGACGTTGGGAGATTATGTGTATTCAAGACATGAAAAGTGTTTGATATAAAGGTACTGTTGCAACACAATGTTAATCAGGTAATAAATAGCATGTAAACATTCTTTCCGTCAATTGTTCAGTGGACTTGAGATGTTTTCTGTCCAACTATCACATACAATACACGCATATTTAAAAGAAGGCCTGGCAAAACTTCGGAGATCGGATATTGGCTTTTTATAATAGATTGACAATATGGTTATATTCCAGTTGGCCCGATTGTTTCAGTGATTGATAGATGTTTATGTAACACACTTAACTGAATTATGTTGGCCTATAAAATCCATATTTAAGTCATAAGGTAGACGGCACTTCGATAAACATGGGGTTTTGCTTTGTTGCATTGAATGAGCCACGCCCAAGACATTAGTTCAATTCCAATTAAGAAGCTTTGTGATTTCAGGTTTTGACCTAAAAAAGAAAGAGATGGATCTTTACATTTTACAAGTCGGAGTGATGTTCGCCATTTTTTTTATTTTAAGTTGGATAAAAAAGAATTTCTGGAGACTAAACCAAACGAGCTTCGTACAATATTTTTTGTCTAATGAGATCTGGTCCTATTACTTAATCCATACTTATTAATTTCCATTCACATGAAACTACGTCAGCGGTAACATGGACGTTGTTCAAGTGACGGCCCAAATCTTTTGAAACAGGTGGCAATTCACAAGCATCGTAATCACCAGTTTCCACTAAAAGTTTTGGTTAACTTTCCCGGATCTGTTTTGTTGAATTTAGAACACATTAACAATTTCGTCCCACGCATACTTCGAGATAGTTTACACATATTTCCGTTCAAGAAAATAATGCCATTATCACACAATTCGAATCAACTTACGCTACCCAATGCTTCCCTCGAATTATTCCAATTTGCGCTTTGAAAACTCCGAACAGTTCTTAAGAATTTTGATAGCCTGCGTTTATTAAATTTGAGAGTGATGTATACAGAACAGCGTATTACAATCTAGAATCAGGGAGCGGTCGTTGCAAACTTAAGCAAATTTGAGATGTGGGTCTCTCAGTTTCATTTATTAATTCTGCTTGTCCAGACGTCCACATTTTTGGTAAATAAAACGGTTTTTAGTGTTTAGAAGGGTCTTAAGATATCCAGAGACAATAAGGGGTCTATCTCCTCTCGCATTAGAC
>JAVFBZ010191619.1:0-24683 GCA_032466195.1 Katharina tunicata
TGGCCATGTTGTCCCATTCCAGAAGCATTGAGAAACATAATTATCCATGGCCATTGTACACAAGAAACGATATTTTTGAAAAATTTAACACTTTCTTGTGACATTTCACATATGCGTTTCTTTTTTGACAGAGTAAATATCTAAAGGGCAGATAATTTTTCCTTAAGTTTTAAATTCCCAGGTGCTCAGGTGTTGTTTTCAACTATATGTATCTACCTGATGCGGTTAAATAAGTACAGAAATAACAGCACAGACACAGTTAAGACGCAGGTTAAGTACAATTGTAGACTCCATTATCATTAATACAATGTCTACTACAAATCGTATCAAATATATATTATCTTTTATAATAACACCTGTGGCTCAGTCATATTAAAACCTGTTGTCTGTATCATAGATATAATTAGTCTACACTAGGCAAATGAGCAAAATGTCAAAGTCAAAGCTTTGGTAATTTTAGTTGGGATAAGACACTCGAGTCAGCGATCTGTATATGGGCATGTTTTTACATCTTGGGGCTAAATTTGGTAGAACTAATTCGCAAAGGTTAACAAATTAAAGAGTCATGACCGCTTTGCGATATAATTGGCTCGAATATTAAGAAACGATACTGTTTATTTCCTTGTAGTTTCCAATATTTCATTTCAAATAACACCGCATTTTTTAAACTAAAAATCTGGTTTCGTTATTTCCTTTGTTCCAGTCATTGTTCGTCAGTTTTAGTAATACCTCAACACGTCTCTTATGAACAATATGTGGTCGTTATTTCGTTTGTTCCTGTCATTGTTCGTCAGTTTCAGTAATACCTCAACACATATCTTATTAACAATATGTTGTCGTTATTTCCTTTGTTCCTGTCATTGTTCGTCAGTTTCAGTAATACCTCCACACCTCTCTTATTAACAATAGTGGTCGTTTTTTCCTTTGTTCCTGTCATTGTTCGTCAGTTTAGGTAATACCCCCACACGTCTCTTATTAACAATATGTGGTCGTTATTTCGTTTGTTCCTGTCATTGTTCGTCAGTTTAAGTAATAACTCCACACCTCTCTTATTAACAATCTGTGGTCGTTATTTTCTTTGTTCCTGTCATTGTTCGTCAGTTTCTGTAATACCTCCACACGTCTCTTATTAACAATATGTGGTCGTCATTTCGTTTGTTCCTGTCATTGTTCGTCAGTTTCTGTAATACCTCCACACATCTCTTATTAACAATATGTGGTCGTCATTTCGTTTGTTCCTGTCATTGTTCGTCAGTTTCAGTAATACCTCCACACGTCCCTTATTAACAATATGTGGTCGTTATTTCGTTTGTTCCTGTCATTGTTCGTCAGTTTCTGTAATACCTCCACACCTCTCTTATTAACAATAGTGGTCGTCATTTCCTTTGTTTCTATCATTGTTCGTCAGTTTCAGTAATACCTCCACACCTCTCTTATTAACAATCTGTGGTCGTTCTTTTCTTTGTTCCTGTCATTGTTCATCAGTTTCAGTAATACTTCCACACATCTCTTATTAACAATAGTGGTCGTTATTTCCTTTGTTCCTGTCATTGTTCGTCAGTTTAAGTAATACCTCCACACGTCTCTTATTAACAATATGTGGTCGTTATTTCGTTTGTTCCTGTCATTGTTCGTCAGTTTCAGTAATACCTCCACACCTCTCTTATTAACAATAGTGGTCGTTATTTCCTTTGTTCCTGTCATTGTTCGTCAGTTTCAGTAAAACCTCCACACATCTCTTAATAACAATAGTGGTCGTTATTTTCTTTGTTCGCCAGTTTCAGTAATACCTCCACACATTTCTTATTAACAATCGTTGTCGTTATTTCCTTTGTTCCTGTCAATGTTCGTCAGTTTCAGTAATACCTCCACACCTCTCTTATTAACAATATGTGGTCGTTATTTCCTTTGTTCATGTCATTGTTCGTTAGTTTTAGTTATACCTCCACACATATCTTATTAACCATATGTGGTCGTTATTTCCTTTGTTCCTGTCATTGTTCGTTAGTTTTAGTAATACCTCCACACCTCTCTAATTAACAATATGTGGTCGTTATTTCCTTTGTTCCTCTTATTGTTCATCAGTTTCAGGAATACCTCCACACATTTCTTATTAACAATCGTTGTCGTTATTTCCTTTGTTCCTGTCAATGTTTGTCAGTTTAGGTAATACTTCCACACCTCTCTTATTAACAATAGTGGTCGTTATTTCCTTTGTTCCTGTCATTGTTCGTCAGTTTCTGTAATACCTCCGCACATCTCTTAATAACAATAGTGGTTGTTATTTTCTTTTGTTCCTGTCATCGTTCGTCAGTTTCTGTAATACCTCCACACCTCTCTTATTAACAATATGTGGTCGTTATTTCCTTTGTTCCTATCATTATTCGTCAGTTTCAGTAATACCTCCACACCTCTCTTATTAACAATAGTAGTCGTTATTTCCTTTGTTCATGTCATTGTTTGTCAGTTTAAGTAATACTTCCACACATCTCTAATTAACAATATGTGGTTGTTATTTCCTTTGTTCATGTCATTGTTTGTCAGTTTCTGTAATACCTCCACACATCTCTTATTAACAATAGTGGTCGTTAGTTCCTTTTATCCTGTCATTGTTCATCAGTTTCCGTAATACCTCCACACATCTCTTATTAACAATATGTGGTCGTCATTTCCTTTGTTCCTGTCATTGTTCGTCAGTTTCAGTAATATCTCCACAAATCTCTTATTAACAGTATGTGGTCGTTATTTCCTTTGTTCCTGTCATTGTTCGTCAGTTTCAGTACTACCTCCACACCTCTCTTATTAACAACAGTGGCCGTTTGTCAAAGGCGGAAAGCTCTAGTAAGCGCATGTATATCACGTTTTATTTCATTCCCAATTGGCTTATTCGGCGCAAGTGCAATTGATGCCTGCTTCAGATATAATTCATCTACAGTCGTTTTAAGAACTGAGTCAGACAAAAAACATAATCTTTGTCACACTTCCAGAAGATCTTAAACTAGACTTTGATACAGTTTTCAACAAACAAAAGTATAATATTTCCAAACTTCGATGCGTATTTTGCAACATTTTATCAGAACCACGTCATTGGGAATATGATTTGTTTATAGTAAATTAAATCAAGTTTTGTTTAATTAACATCTTAAAATGTAGAAATTACAAAATCTTGAGACACAAAAATGAAAAACTTGAGAAACCGTACACGATAAAACTTATTTGTTTATAAAGCCTTCAAAAAAACATTCACTTAGTCCAAATGTGAAAATGTGTTATTTGCTCACCAACAATGTACATATCTCAATTTTGTTTGGTATCTGACAGGATGTAATTAGAAACATAATGTTCAAGCGGCTGCCGTCTTTTTCGATTTTTAGGACAGCTGAGGTGGACGAGTTTAATTCTAAAATGTAGAAACTTCATTTTCAAATGAAAATTTCACCTAGATATATTTTTAGAAAGCCAGTGAATCAAAAAAAACTCAGGTTAAATTCGCTCATGATCTCCTTATCCACCGCGTCAACCGCTCCCATTTACAGGCGGTCGACAAACAAACTCGAACCTATCCATTGATTGAAAGAGACAACGTGTCCAAAGTCCCATATGTATTATATTTTTGCTATAATCTATCTTAACCAAAGCTGTACCTTTTCATATTCAAAAACTTATTGCATTTGAATTTTGTATTAAATTTTATTATGAAAACCGTGTCTTTGAAATATTTCTGAAGATAATCTTTTCTTAGTAATATTAAGGATATATCTGATAAATGTAATTTTTTTGCTTTTTGACAACGCTGTTATTTTGATCGACTGAACAGCAATCTTTTTTTCTTCATTTAAGTAGTTTTGTCAACTAAAAAGACAATCGTTTAAAAAAGCAAACAGGTGTTTGGACATACGTTATACACCATAACTCACTCTGTATAGCCATTTGTATAGAACGGTCCATTGATTCACTTCCGCGAGGACCTTGTATGCAATGACTAGGCAATTTGAATCTAGCCGTGAACGTCATAGCGAGGCTGCTGAAGCTTGACCTGATTAATCGACCTATGAAGAAATTTAAACTCTTTGACGTGACTTGATTCCCTTGTTGCATTGGTTATTTCGACCGTATGTTATGCTAGATAGTTCCATTTTATTTCTTTACTTTCTTTGGCGTTATTGACTGTCCTGCTCTGTGTCGATTTTTATTGGCGCCGAATGCACTCGATGTCCTATAGGTTTGTTTGTTTGTTTGATTGGTGTGACTCCCTCATATACCTCAGGTCCATTGAGAGATTTGAACCCGTGCGGTACATCGAAGGTGGATCTGCAGTCAGACGCGCTAACTACTGAGCCACGGCGCGGGCCCCCGATGTCCTATAGGATACGTTTATCTACATGCGTTACAAGTATTGCCTTCAGCGGTAAATATACCGCTAATGGGCTAAACAAATTGGCCTGTCATTACACTAAAGCCAATAATCGGAGGTGACGGATGGTACCGGAGATAGACGATGTTGAACTAGAATGTCAGTATAGCGTCATGATTGTGTTCAATTTAAACTTAAAGGGGAATCTTCTTCTACGTCAAGACTTCACCTTCAATGTATTGAATGGCCATCTTGCTTATGTAATTGCCTGGTTTCCGACTCCTGGGACCAGCTTCACGCTGCGTGTGGTGTATGTGTCATGAACTACTTCCATGTAAGCAGCTGATCGTACAGTTGTTTACATATTTTTATATTCTTTTCAATTCAGAATAACACCGTGCTAATTACAGGGTGATTTGTGGATAGATGTTGACAAAATAGCCAGTCAATACACAAGATTAGATACCGCCATCAAAAATAGCTAAGGGAGATTACTAAGCGAAGTGAGCCACGATTGGATTGTGTTGTGTGCTAGGAGAGCAAATTCTGTACAACTCCCGCCACATGCATGATAGTCTTCAAAGTAATGCACCAAACTCAAAGCTCACGGTGGTATAAAGTTTTCATAATTAGCGTTATACGACAGACGGCAGTTTCATAAAACTACGTACGAAAACGTTTGATCGTAAATTTTGTCACCTTATGGAAATTTACGTTCAAGAATTTTCTTAAGAAACTACCCGAAGGTAATATATTGTGAGCTTAACCAAAAACAGTTCCAGGATGGACTATCGTAGTCAATGTTTTTTAATTAGACTATTAAATGTCCAGTGGTACAGCTCATTACTGGAGTGAAATCGCGCTACCATGCTAATTCACACGTTTTTATTTATTTATTTGATTGCTGCCGTTTTGTTTTTGGTATCCTCTTTTCCGTCCTGTAAATGTATTCTGGTGTCTTCTGTGTTGCCAGGGTCGGTAAGGGAGCTTTTCTCCACCTATTTAGCTGCAACGCCGTCATATCAGTGAAATATAACTTTAAGTAAAACCCCAATAAAATAATCAAGCCTTGTCGGTGGTTGCTCGAAATAACTATATTATTGCTTGAATCGCAATAGGCGTACGTGAGATTTAGTAAGTCTTAGTACAATGGCTGACAAAATTCTCAAAAACACCGACCTAATATACCGTTCAACTTTTGTCGTCAAGTTTTCATAAAACCACAAATATCAACTGGAAACTTGTTTTTTAGATCTTTTACTGAAAATATAGTTACATACATTTTAAACTCATCAACTTTTATACAAATGTTACATTATACAAAAGTAACTAAGTAGATTTCGTAAAATAAATTATTTACATCAGATTACATTAACGTTAATGTCATAATTAATTAGCACAAGTTTGATAATGCATAGTGTTTGTATTGTCTGTATGAAAACATAACCCCAACACAAAACATAAAAGTGGATATCGAATTGTATTTTAGAATATGTTTAAACAATCCGACCCCTTTCTCTTTCATAAACGCAAAAGAAAGGTTATTTAACAAAACAACAAACTCGATTAACCACTCGCGTCTCCGTATAAAAAGTTACTTTCAGGCAGGTGAGTTAAGTACAAACACCAGTGTGTAAACCACTGGATATAGTACAGAGTATTTCTGTCAAGGTTCAATGACCTAAAAACAATATCGAGCTATCATTGGCCAATTTGATCAACCAACGGAAAGGCCTCTTCCTTAAGCGGTTCGGTACAAGTTGAAAGTCATTTGTCATTTGGCTTGAAAACGTCATTTGAATCCATATCGAAACCATGTCACGGAATAAACACAGAAGCTGTTAAGCCATTGAAAAAAGTAACGTTATCTATATGAAAAGACAGTACGAGTATTATTACTATATATCCAGAGTATGACAAGATATTCGTTGTGGTTTATGGCGCGCCGGATTCACTTTTCAGTGTGAAAAAGTTTTGAGTCGTATCAAAAATCACATCGCGATGCCATCAGTCAGAGGCACACACAGTGTGGAGTTCCACCCAACCGACAAATGTATGGAAACAAATCCAGTTCTCTGCAACATATGTTGGTATGTTCGGGCCCGTTGAGGTGGGTTGGCTGGTGGTTGGGTGGGTGGGTGGGTTGGTGAGTTGGGTTAGGACCGGGTGGGTGGCTTGGTGGGTGTGATGGGTAGGTGGGTTTGTGTGTTGGCTGGTTAGTGGATCGTTCGGATATTTTCGGATGGACGAAAATGTGAATCGAGCGCACGACTTTGAGTATACAATTAAAATTTGAGTTGTAAAATAGCACCAAGTTTCTAAAAAAAAAATACACAGGATAACCGCTAAGACCAGAAATCGACTAGTAACAACATCATATCAATATAAACACAGAATCAACCATAGCAAGAGCGTGTCTCAAACCGCCATTTGTAATCAACATCTTCCATGTCTTTCCTATATGGTAAAACACTATATATGAACCGATCATTAACCGAGTATTAAACCGAGTACATAGTATAATAAACACCAAATATTGAAAAAGACAAATTAATTCAGCTATCTTCCAACATAAGAAAGATATATATTTTAGCTAGCGAACAAATGTTATGCTGTAAACACCAATGGATAAAAATGAATCACTGCAAATATGTCATTTAAGTCTCGTTCGCTTCTACTTGACTTCCGGGTAAATCCTTGAAACTCTGGCCGTGTGTGTGAAATGGCGGTCTTTCGGAGCGGTATTTTCTTTTTCTTTGGCGACAGGAAAACTTCTCATCTCCTAAGCTACCCGTGTGGTCTTTTAACTAAAACAAAATTAGCATGTACCTGAAACTGGAATGAATCTCGTTAAATCTCTTGTATCACATGACGTGACTTACATGATGTTCCAACTAAAACAAAAGTAACATGTACCCAAACTGGAATGAATCTCGTTAAATCTCTTGCATCACATGACGTTACTTACATGATGTTCTAACTAAAACAAAAGTAGCATGTACCCGAAACTGGAATGAATCTCGTTAAATCTCTTGCATCACATGACGTGACTTACATGATGCTTTAACTAAAACAAAAGTTACATGTACCCGAAACTGGAATGAATCTCGTTAAATCTCTTGTATCACATGACGTGACTTACATGCCCTATAAGCCAGAGTAAAAGTTGAACAACAACACAAAAATAAACTGACATTTACTGCAAAAGTATACGGTAAAGCCATTAACTTTGAAAGACGGAGATTTACCCGAGCATTACAAACCAGAGATTTTCTCTAAACAGTGATTTTTTAGATTAACAAACAATGAAATTAGCAAACATCATTAACATGAAAGTAAGTTAACGTTAGTGGGTTTAGCATACACAGATTGTTTATTTGATTGAGGGTATACGCCATACCTAAAGGCTTATCTATTTCGTTCATATATATATGACGGCGTGCCAACCCAAGGGGTAGGCGACGGCGGAAATACCAAAGGCACCACAGTACACATTAACATGACGAACAACAGAACATCACAACAAATCAGCTTCCTGATTCCCCTTAACTCAGAGAGCACCAAGGCGCAGTCTGAACCAGGCTTGCTTGGTTGAGATTTTACGCCGTACTTTAGGTTATTTCACTCATATGACGGCGTGCTAGACCAGTGGGTTTGGGAAACCACCCTAAACAACACTGACAACATAGAAGACACAACAAAACATTTACAGGACAACACCCTAAAAACTGAACACCACAACAAATCGGCCTCGTGATGCCCCTTAGCTCAGAGATCCCCAGGGCACAGGAAATCATGATTCATAGACAAGCAGATGGAATGATACCCATAGATACTGAACATTTAACAATTATTTCACACGGGTGATTCAGGCAATGGTTTCAGATAGATCGATTGGTCGATCTTTCACTAAAAAGGCGAGAAAACACTTTTTACAGGTTAACGTTGAGCAAGGTGTGAGTACTGAATAAGGCACGGGTGTCTTTATCCAGAGATCAATGGAAATGTGTTAATGGTTTCCTATTAAAACAAATATTCAAACAGTCATGTGAGTATGTAATAATAGTATTGTTCTACGACCTTCATTTCAATGAAGAATTTTCAACACGTTATCAACAAGGAATGTGGAACAACTTTCTCTAGTTGGTTTGATATGGAATCATATGACAAGGAATGTACAACTGCTATTAACACACGGTTCCGCGGCACAATTGTGAGCATGCTTCAACTATGAACCAAACGAAAGTCCCATCACAGAACTAATTGTATGGTATATAACCGATCTTTGTCTGGGGCCTTAACTGTATTCATAACCATCGCAGACTGGCCTCTCCTGTATACACAAATGGAATCAAACACTATCCAGTATTACACGGCATGACCAGAACGTCTGAACTAACAAAGCTATATGGTAAAACTATGCAGTTCAGAGAGCCTGTCATACCATATGCCCTTACAATCCTCAAAAATATTATCATAGCAGAAGAAAAAAAAACAATTGAAATCACCAGTATAGCTTCCATCCTCGTCATTATATGATGAACAGTTATTTTGCATAGTCAGTTTTGATTAAAGTTCACCAACGGCCTGGTGTAGAAACGTATCACAAACAAAGGACATAACGTCCTAGCAAAATTATAACTTATTGCAGCAAAACGCGTGAAAGTGTAGACAGTCCACCGTATGCGTTTATTAAGTCACAAGCTTGCATGCAGTTCACTCCAATGCACTGAATACTTAACGTTTTAGATATCGCAAACACTTGATGGCACCGAATTGAATGGCCAGTTACACAATGCTGCTTAGTTTGAGTTCAATACAGTTGTTAGTTGCATTACATATGTACAATGTGTGACAAGTAAAGCCACGGTCACATTTGTCGGTAAGTACGCACTCCCCACATGTAAGTCTCGGAGATTTTACCTCTCAGTTGTGGAGTATTTGACTGGAATAATCTCATGATAATATGATAAATCCACCAACTGGGATGATTATGTGATTATTTGCATTTGGAATATCATACAAATTTGGAAGAATAAGTTTATTCTGAATTCACCTGGAATCCGACAGCACATTGAATGCCAGTGTCATTAACTTTTGATAAGCTGAACCTTCGAACAGTATTCTTATTGGAAGCTAGGGGACTCCGGGTAATTTCGATTTCATTCGGAGATTCCGGTTGGTTGCACCCCACTGTTTGTTGTCTCCCCTTAGAAGAGCTCTTCTTTTTCTTGGTGGAGCTTTCTTGGAAAGAAACACTACGGGTTCTGACGCGACCAGAGTTTTTGAGATTGGATTTCAGGGGGCTAGTATTGTTCTTTACATCTGGACTTGAAGAGTCGGATGAAGATTCTACTGAATTAGAACGGGGAGTGCCGTTGGGAAAATCAGATTCCACTGATGTGTCAGTAGTTCTAGGTGTTAAACCTCCACTATTGGACTCGTTCGAAGAGGAAGAGTCGATCACATCGGACGTGTCACGAAGCAGAGCTTCGCTCTCTTCCTTAGTACCAAGCGCTTTATCTACTGACGCAACATGTGCCGTGGCGGGTTTGTGATGTTCTACTTCGGTTACAATCTGCGAGGACTTCGTTCTAGGCCGAGAGCTTAAAATCTCTTCACTTTTGTGCATGCGTTTGGGTGAAAGATTGGGTTTTAGTGATCTATCGAAAGTAGGAGCTGACTGCTTGCGATTAGGTGACAAGTGGGTGGAAGTCGATGTATCTTTGAGTTTCTTTACTTCTTCTACAACGTTTTCAAGCAGAACGCTTTCCTGCGCCAATTCGTCAGGAAGGGATAACGAGGTCCCACGCGTCTGACGCATCGTCCGCCAGATGTCTCTTGGCTTCACCATGGTGGACATATCCTTAGTTTCGGACACAGTCGACATGTTACTCATCATGGTGGTAACAGTGTTGTAGGGGTTATATCCAGAGGTAACTGTAGAGTAAGAGTTGTAGGCTGACCCAATTGAGGACAGGTAATCCGGATGACACTCGGGCTCCCCCCGGAATAAAGGCTTGCCATCTTCGATGTATTCTCTTTCCTTGATTACATCGGCCTTCACCCTGTTGCAGCATTTGATACACAAAACAGTTATGATAACGAAGCCTCCGAGGACTGGCAGAATGGCTAAATTTAGGGGTGGTTCGTCGTCAGACCCAGTGGTACTGTTCCCACTGTTAGAGATGGAACCATTTTGGATGATAGTTTCATTAATTGACCCCGAGACTGAACCATCCAGCTTAGATACAATTCCATTCGGCGAAAACGCAATAGTTTTGTTAACAACATTTTTTTCGTTTTCAACATCGTCAGCCTTCAACACAACAGAAATATTCTTCCCTGAAACTGTGTTAGTTTCAGAATTTTCACTATTTTCAGTGTAGTTTGTCGGCACAGCTGAAAGCACATCGGCAAAGAGCACCAAGTTCAGAAAAAACACAATTGCTTTCCTGCAATGTATCATTTTCATTCCTGTTATGACCTACCTATCTGTAACAGGTCGTGTAAGTGTTCTGTGAGAACAATAACTCTATTCTTAACGTTTCGCCGTCTCTGTTTTTGATCCCAGATTACGTCCCTGTCGAATTTCACCTGAAAAAGAGAAGAAAATGCATTATGTAAGTGTTATATATAGACAGATGGCTCTCAGCGTAAGTGACCAGTTATATATAACCTGAATTAATTATACCTGTAGCTTAAAACATATCTTTGCTAAATTTGTCCTTAATGGATTTTCGGCACCAGACCTTGGAAGATAAAAAGGTTGAGTCTAAAGACCAGACTTTAAATAGCCATACACCGGTTATTGATTCATTTACTTATTTGGGGTTTAAGTTCGTTCTCGAGGGTATTTCTTTTATCTGACGACTTTGGTTGCCGGTGTATGGTGCGAAACCGAAAATGAGCCTCGTAAAAGCCACCCCGCGATCTCTGCAGTCCCCGGAAACTTCCGTTTTATACCTAATTTCGACAAGGGGATTCTCAGGTCCAAAGCTCTGCCAACAGCCACGGCCCCCTTTTATCAACTATGAAATGAAGATAACTTTGAATTGTATAGTATCGCATTAGTCCCGGTATCTCATATAAATATATACTGAGTAATTAATCATGTTTCCGCCCACTGATGGAGCTTTCTTTATCTTAAATCTCCTTTGGGCTTCACCGAATACACATTTGATCTCTGTGTTCAACGATCTGTGACCAAAGTTTCTAAGTACTTTATAATAGAGATGCATTTGTAACTTTGTTTATGCACGGGTGAGTCGTTGCTACATTCTTATCAGTCGATGTAGGAAAATATGTGCATATTTATGTAAATCTGCCACGAAAACCTTCACTGGAATTCTGATTTTGTTAAACAAAATCGTAATTATCGTACGAAAATATGTGTACTTGAAAAGCAACAGTTAGTACAATTGGAAGTAATATAAGTGGCCCCTAGGGCAGTCAGAATGCTAAACTCTCACACATACATCCACGTGACTGGAGGGACGACTTTATATAACATCATTTAACCTGAAGTTTTACTCCCAAAACAGCTTGTAGTGCTCAGTGTTATTTTTAGCATTCCACGTGAATCTAGGTATTGTAAATTATGTAAAGAAAATGTTATCGGAGATGAGTATAACACATTGTTTTTCTGTACAGCGTTAAAAGATTCCCGGGAAAAGTTTATTACTAAATATTATTGGAATTACCCAAACGTTTACAAGCTTAAAAATCTTCTGAATAACCCGTCTAGAAAAGTTACTATAAATTTGTGTAAGTTCCTAAATCAAATATGCCAAGCTCACTCTGTAACTGCTACTGTGTAATCCTCTCATCCACAGCCAATTTATAAAGTTACTCATTTTACCAATGTATTGGTCTTGAGTGTAAATAAAGTTATTATTATCAAGCAGTTTAAGCTCTGAAGGAATTTATAACGAGAAATTCGTTTTATGTAACTTTTGCATCAATTTTAGTAGAAGATAGTAGAAGAAAGATTAAATGGCACAAGCAAAGAAATGGACAAAACAATGCTCTGACACTGCAATTGAAAAACTGACATAAGATTTAATGAATTTAAATCCCTTGTGTTGTAAAAACAATGTTGATCCACTTTTCTCGATTGAATGAGAATAGGTCAAGCAAAACAAGGTTCTTATGTATAGTTCATGTAAATTTTGTTTACACAGAGCGATGCCGACAGCGTTAATTTAGTTTTCAAAAAGCCATAAATACGGATCGTTTGAAATAAAATATTTTAACTCAAACGTTTACTGCCTAAGAAAGAGCATTTGACGATTATCGATCGCTGCCAAATATCATCCAAGATTTAATCAAATGTTCACAATTTCAAGGTGCTAGTAGTGGTAGTCAAAAGTTTCTAGTTAACCATGCTACTTGCAATTTGCTGCAAGTTGTTGTAGCGATTTGCACGGTAAATGCAACATTCGTAATTTAAAATGAAGTGTGCAAAACAGCTTGACTTTTTGGTCAGTATGTTGCGTGTTTAAATACATGTGGCCAAGGAATCCTAGGTGTGGAATCAGGTTACTGAATTCTCTTGAACGAAAAGGAGGGGATAGTTAAGTGCTATCGTAGTCCAGCAAAGACAAATAGTTTTTGCGAGAGATGTAGAAGAAAATGCACATTATTTCGTATGCTAAAACAAAACTAGACAGTTAGACAGTAAAAATGTATGGAATTAGCACGGGTACTAGGTAGACATAGAGCTTTGCAGAGTTCTGTGTCGTTATAAGTCTACTACGTAATCCATATATATTTTGTCAAGAGTAATCACACTGGCACAGGGATATCGACTAATTAAAGTTGATAAATTATCTCATGTTCCAGATATATAACAATACAGAACAGTTATGAACAAAAACGTAAAAAATTTAGTTTTTGCATTTACGGATTTTAACTTCCAATTAAGTCCAATTAATTGAGCTCCAATTCAGTTAGGAATAATTGAACTCAGATATTTTATGTATTAAAAATGCCCTCCCCACGCATCGGTAACGTTAAAAGGGTAATTTAATTTATCAACGAGAGAAACAACATGGCCGTCAGATTAGAAAATCTCCCTCAAAACCCGAATTTGGTTTTGAAATTATTTTAGCAGAGCGAGCATTTACAATGACAGGTAAAGGGCACAGGATGCCCATTTGTTGTGAGTGGTCCTGTCCTGTTTTGCATGTTTCCGGCGTCGTTTAAGGGCTATAGCCTTTATGATTTCCTTCACCGATTGGGCTGGCACGCCGTCATATAAGTGAAATAACCTTGATTACGGCGTAAAACCCCAATCAAACAAACAAACCAACAACGATCTAGCATTGTACAGTTCTGTAGCTTAAGGTAAATAGAGCAGTTCAACTCACACGCTATGAAAACACCCGGATTTCTGCTTGAATAACTCCTGTGACCATCCATAAAGGTTTAACACCAACATATAAGAGATGCATTTCGAAACCCACCCACCAAGCTAAGTTTGACCGGATGCTCGATATTGAGAAGAGAAAATGTCAAATCGTACCAAGCAGGAAACTTAGACCCTGGTCAAGAATTTATAAAGAATGAACCAGACATGTGTTTGATGGCCATTCTCAGAAAAAAAACATGCACGTTGATAGGTTGACACTGTTTTGGGGGTACCTGAAGTCTATATTCTTAAAAATATATATATTATGGATTCCAACTTCTTCCTTTACGTTTCAATGCCTATACAGACATTGTTCTCAATCACATGCATTCTCCTTCCTTGAGGATTTGCTTGTGAACCATGTCTGAATGGACATTGCAAGGTTGCGCCAGTAAAAAGAAGAAATGGAATCCATGAAGGTTTGCTTATTATTTATCAGTACATCTTCATTTAAATGCCTCTAAAGCGATTCGTATTATTTTAGTATCGGGATACCAATGATGCTTGAGGAGGTCTGTATTTCATAAGAAAAAAAACAGCAGCACAGCGGAAAAATAGCACAGCAGTTGATGCCTTTTAGATTTAATCAATGGCGTCCCTTCATCTTTGGTGTTAATTTACATTCTAATATTAGTGGATTAACCAGCAATTAGCAGCTTATCGACCTTAATCAACTAGGCTCAGGTAATTATTTATGGCCTGTGTCTTTATTCAACACGAACTTATTAAGAATACATTTGTTCCTATATACAGAAGACCTAACCAAATTTTAATATATTATAGACTTTGATATGCGGTGTGTTTCGTTTGTTTTATGTGGTGATGTATGACGAGAGCTTAATGTTGTCACAGCTTTCGGGAGTTAAAAAGAACAGATAAACAAATAATTAGAGCAATATTTCACAATTCTGCGGATATTTAAGACGGCTCTTAACGAGGGAGGAGAGCCCCCGAGCACCACGATTACTTTAATGCACAATGACATGGCTATTTCAAGAAGAAAAAACTTCAATCGTTTAAATCCACGACACGGATCAACGACTTAATGCTCGAGAGCAATTAAATATTTAAATTTACTATCAGCTGACGTCTTTCCACAAAATCAAAATTTTCCTAAAATTTGATATTTATGGTTCTAAAGGATATTTTTCACTTTCGTTTCTTAAAAAAAAAAATGGCTAACTTCATATGATGTATTAAACTATGAAAATCAAGAAATTTCTAATGTAGCATAATCCTGATCATTCACATTTCGACAGACTAAACCCGGCTAAGTCGATACAATTTGTTTATTGTCCTATACCGTATCTTCCTATGATACAAAAGAGTTGATGTTGGAAAATACGCCATACATAATTTGATAATACATGTAAATACTGCCGATATACAACATCACTATATGTCATCAGTATTCCTTTTCGTCGGTTTAAAACAAACACTGGACATGGCTTCCAACTGAATTGTTTTCCTTCAATGTATTATACCTGACCTAGTAACGCCTCTGATGTAACGCAATTTTTTATACTTACATAACTCACCAGAAAGTCGAGAAAATCAAAATAAACCTTTAGAATATTTACCTTCGCTAACTTAAAAAAAAGGTCGACATCTTTGGCTGCGTTCTATGCCGTTCTTTGTTCTCGCGACTCGCCTTTGACCTTCTACAGTTTAACTGCCATCAACAACATACTGTAAGTTACAGTACTATACCGACTTAACAAATAACTGATCATAAACAAGTCATTATCACTGCCACAGTACCTACCTGCGTTAATCAGGCCTAAGTCCTTAAAGAAAGTCTATACTGCCCTCTCTGTCTGTAAAATTGTAGCGTCCTTTGCCTTTCATCTGTCGTTTTAAACGCTAGTACATCTCCGCAAATCACTCGAGCGGAACGACAACACCGCTTTATAATACGATCGCTTTTCTAAAAATATACAAGAAGATATAAACTACATCAATACCACAGGTGAGCTTGAATAAACATCTGGAATAAGTTTCACCAGGTGGGTTGACCGGGATTGTTTGTATACAGTGCAGCTTGATACAATTAAACATCTTAAAGTTCGACAGTAAGGGGTCTTTGTTCCTATTATACAGCCTGTGACGTACATTATCGTAACAGTGGTATTACTTACTTGGTATTTACCTGTCAAGCTGTGGTCGTGTTAAACATCTTTACATTACCGCCATAGTGCACAAATAACCCAAGTAATGCTTTTTGACTGATCTTCACATTGTCGACATAAACGTCTTAGCCTACATAATGTCAAACAAAATAACTGTGCTTTTTGTCCCCATCACGTTAACTTGAAACGCAAATCGTAAATTACGAGAAGTTCTGTCCGTATAAACAAAACATGTTTTTCACCCAAATGTCTTACGCGTCCAGAGCGCTCAATGAGGATTGTGTGTACAGAAATAGCTAAGACCACAAATATTCGATCACGGTCGTGACGTTTGTGTTTTAAATTTTGATTAATACATTTAAACAATTGCAAAAAATGATATTGTCCCATGCTCTAGTTCTAGCATCTCCGAAAAGATGCATTAGTAGGCCTACTTGGCCAAAACTATGACAATGAAACATTCACGCCAAAACAATTTTTGAAGTTTTAATATTGCCAGTTTTTGTTCAGGGGTTAATTAACGATTTGAAAGAAAAAAAAGATTACCAGGCAGGGCGCCTCCGCCATCAATCTGTTGCTGTGTTAAATATCTTTACATTATCTTGTACTGTATCGGCTTTGATGGTATCTGGCATTCTTCTCGTTTGGAATTGACCCAACATTCCAACTCTTCTTTTTAAAAGGTGTGATGTTAGGTAAATAAGGTCACTTCCCTATTATGGGATAGATAGATTTTTTTTTATCTCCAAATATCGTAAACAAGAAACTGGGATCAAGTTTATAAATAAACACTTACATAAGGAGATGAGAACGTAGATAAAGAATAGATACACAGCAAGTATGCTGGGGATATACTTTGGAACACCACTAAACACATATCATGAAAGAAGTGCAATACATCTTTGTTTACATATTTGAAGAAATTGTTTACTTTCCGATGACCTTTCTGAACTTTACTTATGACCCCCACTGAGAAATAAATAATTTTAATTTTATTTAAAGCGAATTAAATTAAAAATAGGTCTCAGCTGATATATGGCGTGATGGAAGTCTCCTGAAAATTACAAACATGTGATATTTGTGTCATCTATATTAGGCACTATTTATAGGTAATCTGTACAGCATGAACGACCAGGAGAAAAAGGCCTAGCAGCAACAAATCTCGTGCGCCACAATTTCAATTAACCGTGTCTCGAATACCCTACTTTCGCTGTCTTCGTATTACTATAACAGGTTATTAGAGTTTAGCATATTCCATAAAAGTTGCATAAGCAATTAAAAATCCAATTATCGTTTTACTTTTATGAGTTTATTGGATAAACGATATCCAATTTAATTGGACAAAAGACCTCACTAAAAGGTTACATAAGTTTGTTTGTTTGACTGGTGTCGATGACATAAGCAATGTCAGGTAAAATAAAATATTGTCTAATATTGATAAAAAAAAAAGTGCATATCTTGTGTTTTCTTGTTCGCATTATGCAAAGGTATGAAACGATGTTCTAAGGGTTCTACATTTTTACAACTGAATTCATGAATAAAAAAAATTAATGTCCATTTAAATCAGATAACTGTGTATAACTGATATCTGTACAATTTAGTTTAAGATCAGACATGTAAGTTGAAATTGAAATTAACCTATTTGAAATGGGAAAACATATCGGCCAGTTGAATTAATTTGTTTGGTTAATGTTCAGGGGTAACCGCTTTTTTGTTTTCTAGTTTGACAAAATTAGCAAAACGACTTAGTTACCCTGTGGAATCTTTTCTCCAACTACCAACTAGAGCAGACTAAGAACGGAGGCAACGCTTTAGAGAATAAACGCATAAACAGAATTTCAAAACTTTGTTTGATTGGTCGAACTAAAGAATACTCCCCCTATATGACGACTTTGCGTTGCCGGTGTATGGTACAAAACCGGGAAGAAACCTCGTAAAAAAAAAAAAACGCGAACTCCGCAGCCATAGGACAACTTCCACTATATATATAAGGTCCACAGGGGGATCGAACCTATTCCGGGTACAGTTCCAAAACTAAAGATACTATAAAAATCACAAATATTTTGTTTGTAAGAATAATTGGAGGTTTAAGCCATAGCTGCCAGACTTAATGTTAACCCAGACCACCGGCCGAAAGAAAACACACTGGCGACACTGGTTGATTGATTGATTGATTGATTGACGCTATACTCACAGTTCTTTCACTTATTTGACGGCGGTTTATTCAAACAGTGAACAGTGACAGCAACACAATAATATACAATGCGAATTCAGTTTAGGTGTTAGCTCTTTTGGAATGATTACGTGCCTCCATGCACTGATAAATACGATAGAGCAAGGCAGCTATACAACGGACAAAGGACGTAAAATGCATACCGGTGACTATTTCCGCTGTACTACTGATGATAGTGTAAAAATAAACCGAAATATTGAGTCACAATTATGCATTATACTTCCTTTTTCGAAGTGGTTACCTTGCTCTTGTACGAAGTTTATCAGTGGTTGTTATAATACTAATGAGTTGATTGATTGATTAATTTGGGGTTTTACGCTGTACCTAAGGCTATTGCAATCTATTACGGCGTGCCAGTCCATTCGGTGCAGGAAACCACCGTAAACGATGCTGGCAACACAGAGCACATCTCAAAACAACGACAGAACATTAATTTATAAACGAGGATATGCACCAAAACAAAACTCGGCTTCCTTTGTCGCTTAACTCAGAGAGCACCAGGATACAGGAGGCTCCCACCCAACCATCCCCTCTAATACAAATAAGGCTGATGACATGAATGTACATACAAACGGTAGAATTATCGTAAAAGACCTGTGTAAATGGAACTTGTCATAAGATCTAAAATACAAAGTTTATTGATAAAACGCCAGAGCTTGAGACACGGGTTGGACCGGGATTGTTTGTCTATTCTTGGTTGTTCATGCCGTTTGGAAGATAACGTTTCTAGCAAGCATGAGAACATGGATGTATACACAAAACTATATAGCCATAGGAGATGAGACGATAGCGTTTGAGTTATTATCTGTTTGGCAATCACTAACGTGATGAGTTTTACACATTGTGCTTTTTGTACAATTTTAACAAGCACCTTAAAAATCGTTCTAAAATAGAGAACCAAATCAATCTCCTACCGTCGAGTCTTTGACTCTAACTGTCTCTCAGGCATTGACTGGCCATCTTGTTGTTGACTAAGAAAGAATTATCCCTCTTTGTTTGTTGTAACGAGCAAGTTAACATGGGATTAGATGGTACTGCTTCACTATTTTATCTATTTTTCTCTCCCTTTTACAGACTTCAGATTGATTCGGCCCTATAACAACTTTATTTCTCTGTTTAATTTTAGGTAATTTGGTAGTAAAATTAAGACGATTCATTCGCCAGCGCACTTTTTTGCGGAAACATTACTACAACAACAAGGATGGCCTGTCATTACATTAGCAATCTGGAGAAAGGTACGAGCCTATTTTAGTATGCTTATAAATCTCTAAAAACGTACCACAGCAAACAAAATTGACAACTACAATGCTTTCTTACCTTTTAACTTTAGTTCAAAAAATATTTCCAACAACTATCATCATATTTCTTCATTTTGTTTTCCATCAAGAGGAGGCAGCCATTCCTTGTCACACGCACAATGTATGTCAGCGGACATAACGCTGAGAAAGTTGAGTGTCTACCTTCTATGTGTTAAATGTCAGAAATGTATTGGATAAGTGTTGTCATTTGTGTTTTAAATAAAAGTAAAACCAGCAAAGGAAAATTTTCGTTGTCAGTTTTTTTCCACCCGGACACGTTATGTGTCCGTTACAATGATGTTTATGGGGCGCATTCAGAACCGTGTGCACTGGAGTTGACAAAGAGCCTAATGTGTGGATCTCAGACGTTGGTTTTTGGCGCTTAGCATTATCAAAAAACTAAAGGTCTGATCACTCGGACTAACACAAAACATACAGCCCTAAGTTAGAATACGGCACCAAAAACACGGATAACATTAAGCACACCACGTAAAACAAGACGACGCCAAGAAATCGGCTTCCTGAAGCCTCTAGTTCCAAGGGCACCATTGCATTATGAAAGGAATATAGGCTTTATCACTGTATAAACAAATTCTATATAGGCCTACCTCTTTATACAGAGTGAACCAAGCTAATACATTCGTGTCTTTGAATACAGGTGTCGGAATGATACCATGAGTAGGATATTACACTTATGTATGTTATAGTACGAGTATTGTTGATCACGGACCGATTGTCAAAAAGTGTATTAAGTTCATACCATTGTCGTATGACGCCACGTCACAATGTAGTTTATTACGCTGTTCATTTAAGCCCGGTTTAACCTTTGAACAACGACATGCCGAAGGTGTTTATTATACATTTATAAGCATGCATTCTTTTGGTAGGCGGTACGGTTATTTGATTTATACACATTTGGCAATTCTAGCACAGCAATAATTTACCCACCGATTTAAGTCACAAGCAATGAATTTGCAGCCCTCATTCACATAGAGTATGCACAGCCACATCCACATCTGGAACACAGTTTTGTTTGATTGAGATTTTGCGCCGTAATCAAGGTTATTTCACTTATATGACGGCGTGTCAGTTCAATCGGTGAAGGAACCCACCGTCAACGTCGCTGACAACTTGCAAGTAGGACAAAACGTTTACAAAACAGTAACAGGACACCTCAACAAATCTGCATCCTGCGCCCTTTAGCTCAGAGAGCACCAGACACAGGAGGCTCCCACCCAACTACATCGAACAAAGAAGTGTGGGAAAACTCTCGTGCAAAGAATATCAGATAAAGATTTTCTAAAAGTTGTTGACCAGCCTTCACTGCTGAAGATATTGAAGAGTTAAGCCTATATAGTCTACAAGGCTTTCTACATGATGGAAGTCGGGTTGACATTGTATATGGAGAACCGAATTTACCGTAAGGGTATCATTAAAATCTCAAGAGCTCGAAATATCAGATAAAAACTGTCAACTGGCTTGTCAACTTAACAAGAAAGCGGAATGACCAGTCTTAACCGGCTCATGCAAGATTTAGCAAGTTGTCAAATTGATAAGCATAAGGTAAATATTGTTTAAATATTTTTTCTGAACGGTAAATCCTGTCATTGTAAGTTCATAATCACGGAATTTTAGTAAAGTTTCTTACAGGTCGACCATACATAGAAGCCACAAAACGACAGCTCTATTATGCTATTTAAAGTAGAGCAAAGTTACTTACTTCGTAAAATTGGGATAAACGGCAATGGGATAAAAATAAAATATAGAACATTTTGTACATTTTTTTTTTTCGATTTTAAATAATTTTTCAAATTTGACAATATATATCTTTCTCTAACATTTCTCTGACCCCAGACATCTTGCCCATTTCACTTTGAAGAAAACGCCCGAGCCCGAGTTAGTTCGGTGGTTTCTGCGTGTGATGTGAATTGTGCCGATAGTGTCTAGTTGCACCATTTAAACATGCTGGAGTCAGAGGAACACAAGACTGGTAATTAACGATTTTATCGAATTTAAAGACAATTTTGTAACAGTCTAGCATGGGAAATTTCACATCTAACCCAGGTCAGAAGCAGCTAGCGGAGGATGATTTCCCCAACAGCAATTCAAGGCTTTGTTCTGAACACTTCCTTTCTGACTGTTTTGATACAAGTAAATTGCTACAGTTCGGCATAAATCCGATGGATAAACGTCCCAAATTAACACGAGATGCAGCTGCAGACTGCAATACTTTTTTGTTTACATTTGACAACTTAATCTAATTCTCCCTTCAATTCTTTCTCACCCATTGGTACACAATAATAATTTTTGGTTTGAATATTTGGGCCTATTCAAATTTAACCCACCTTGATCAAATTTAAAAAAAAAGGTTTCTTCGTGTCTAACTAACTCTTAACTATTGTTAAAGTACCATAAGCACTCAAAATTAGGGTTTTACAACAAATTCTGATTGCCTTGATTTTACCCAACTTTGAAACTTTTCATGCATAAACTAAAACAATTACTTGAAATGAAAATTATTAAGTTGGTTCAAGACTAGTAATAGCCAGAAGAAATCATGCAATAATTCGAATTCAGCGTAAGGAAGGCCAACCATTTTTCCTGGTATGCTTCAAGTATAAAGCTTTTACCGGGTTCATGACCTTATAGTGAATGAGTTAAGAGTTTGAATAGCGGAAGGGGGCGAGGCTAATTAACGTTTGACTCGGAGTAGCGTCGGTACATCTAAGGGTGGTTCAGTTATGACAGCTGATTGACACATCCACATAATAATATTCTGCCCGAAAAATTCAGTTTTAAGTTTTTTAGTTGTTACTCTCCTTCAACCTACAAATTTAATGTTGGAATTATTGGAAAGCCTCTAACTTGTACTGCTTGAGAAAAATATCAATTAATCATGAGATTCTGTGATAATGCATATTTCAGAACTTTTGAGTGCATATGTTACTTAAATGAATAACACAAAAGCACCTGTTATGACTTATATAGAGGCTATTACGGAGTGAGTTTGGATGCTATAGATAAGGTATCTCGAGTGAAAACAACTCCAGAAAATTGGGAAAAAGCAGCCAGGTAGAAAACTATAAAATAAAGAAAAACAATTCTAGCGTATTTCGTTTCGTACATGCGTATATTAATTCACACATGTATAGGCCTACAATAGGCTACATATATTATTGATCGATCTGTTAGTAACAGAAGTAAAGTATCTCGAGATTCTGTTTTATTTTATAACTTCCGATATATATCTTTGCCCTGGACCAAGAGCTCAACCGAGAAGTGACTATAACCAACTGGCAGCGACACCTGTTAATCATATTTAAGCGTCCATTCTCGTCATTTGATTAAATCGGTGTTTACCGGGACTGTTTATCCCCTATATTGTAATTCCCATATTATATACGTATGTGCCTCCTTGGAGAAGAGCTACAAGCCCAATTCACGTCACAGTACTCGGTACAAAAAGCAGGAAAATGGCGCCTTGTACTAAAATTATTTTACCTGCCATTTCAACGGGCTCTAACTCCGCGTAAAAAAATCTTATTCTATTTATTGAGACTCTTTGCTAATTTACCTGTATTGAAGTTTGTTCCTTTCAGCGAATACAGTATTACGCTATTCTTCTAGAAATAAATTTTATTATTTTTGTCAATAATCTAAAATTAACAAACTGACATCTATAAAGAAAGACTCCTTAAATAAAGTTTTGTTCCAATTTATCAAAAAAGATACAGGCGGGCATGCCCGTGTATAACAAACCCCCTGCTAATGCTTTCTAATTTAGCCTGTATACATATTAGAATTGTTAAATTACCGTTGGAAGCTCAGGAGACTGGAACAAGTTGTTGACAGACCTACTTCTATATATTCCCAATTCACGGGTAAACAGTGTTGATAACCTGCCATAATTGATAACAGTTATGCGTGTCAGATTTATCTGTTTATATATATTTAAGGGCAATTTTCTTTCTCTACCGTTATTTAAAAATATATATTTAAGGGCCTATACACAAAACATGTTTACATATATAGACTCTTATAAAAGCCATAAATAGATATTGGATAAATGTTCACCAACTAGACTGATTCATCAGTTTTATAGAAATATAGTCCAACTAAAATAATGCTATCATGACTATGTTCTAAAAAAAAATTGCAAGTATATAGAGTAGGCCATTGTATGATTGTACACAGCATAAATGGGCCAATAAGATTTGTGCGATCAGTTTAGTACAGCTTGCAAACAAACAAAGTCAAAATAAAAAGTTTCGCTCAATTGTTCACTCAACATATAGTGGGCTGCTGGTCTTAATTGCGCTGTTATGGGGTTATACCTGTCACTTTGATGAAATTTTTTTTTTTTGGGGGGGGGGTAACACTCTCTGATACGGTTACGGTGGCCGGCATTTACTGCTGGCGACTCGGTGCCCGACTCTGAGGGTCGTGGGTTCGATTCCCGCAAAGGTCTCCGCCTGCAAAAAAATCTGAATTTGAATCTGTTCAGGAAGTTCAGGAAGTGTTATCCCGAAAAAACGAAAATACTGTCACTTTAATATTCGAGTAAACAGGTGTTATCAATTAGGGCGAGTCATGAAAAAGGTATTTTTAAATTGTGATTTTTGAATATATTAGTTAAAATGATTAGCGATTATGATGAACTAGAAATTTATATTTTCTGGTCGCAGTGAAGGGATGTGTAGCGCAACTATGGAGCTCGTTGTGGCCCATGCACGAGTTATCGACGTCGACAACTTTAGATTCCAGTAAAATCTCCAGTTTTCGAGTTGTTGATACACAACACAAGTGAATATAAGTCTGGTTAAGGATTTCTGAAATACTCGGGCTCCAGCGAGTTCCCCACATAAGGTAACCTGGTTGTTTGAGGTGATCACGATCCCATGGTAGGAATTGGTGAATATTTATTACTTATTTTTTTAACGCCGTTCTCGATAGTATATTTCACTTACAAGACGCCGTGTATTTCACTAAAGCTATAGCAACACTAACACCACCAAATTGTGGGAAATCGCTTCCGTTGTTAACTTGGAAAAACAATATCCCTCCAGTGTTAAGTATGACAACATGAACCAAAATTCTAAACTTATTGTCCTTAGCCAGAGGGTGATACGAATTGGTAAGACCGTATAAGACATCGGGTAAACCGTTATAAGGCAGATGCATACTCCTAATCGACGTAGCCTGGGAAAATTAGTTACCGCTTTTGATTGATTGATTGATTGATTGATTGATTGATTGA
>JAVFBZ010191620.1:0-14483 GCA_032466195.1 Katharina tunicata
TATACATACAGTAGAGGGCTAGTCCAGCCTAGTGTAATGATTATCAGCGATTATTCACTAGATACAAGCGTCTGTGAACGGAATGTACTTGATGTCCTATAGGATACGTTTATATACTTGCCATACAAGTAGGCCTATTGTCTGCAGTGGAAAATATGTCGGAAATTGCCTAAAACGTAGTCATTCATTACACAAAAGTTGTTAATCGGAGAGGACGGATGTTACTGGAGATAGGAGATTGGCACAAGAATGACTTATAGAAGTAGCGTATACATCATGTACCAGCGTTTCTCCCAGTGTCGAGCCACGTGATATTGTCTCCAGTGAAAATAATATCCATGTTCATTTTGAGTTTTCCATGTATATTACAAATCATACGTCAAGATAAGTATGTCATTATGGGCGATATAAGGTTAATAAAAACTCCCCAAATTGAAAATGTACCACTGCTGATGCGCACAGTTCTCAGCCAAGAACATTTTCCATGATACAACGTTTCTCGGCAGGACAACGTTTCCCTTTGAGTGCTGCATGGTAATAATGTTCTTCTCAATACAATAAATCTACAAACAAATTTTTTTATAGTTTCTACAACAACAACAAATATTCATCTTTAATACTGAAAACCGACTGCAAAGAATTTCATTTTTTTTTGCTATAGATAATTTAGTTAGTTAAACATTGTAAACGTATCGTCTACTCACGGACATACAGACACAGAGCGTTGTTTAGCATAAAGAGTTGTACATCCCCTGACCTTATCCGATGTGTCGCGAAGGAAATCAATGAAACAGCGGTTTGTTTTACATAAGCTGAAGACCGGCTGCAAATAATTCAACTTTTATTGCTATAGACAATTTTGATAGTTTTAAACATTGTGTAGGTTTAAATTTGTCTTGTCTGAAAATGTTTGCGTATTCAGGGTAAGGGCGTTTGAGTTCATTTAGTTCAACGTGTAAACTATTGGTCCCTACTGAAGGTATTCACTCTAGTTCTATATAAATGCTAATTTATATCGAATAGCTAGGAACAAGGGAACATCGCTCTATTGCCACCTTAACACGCATAGTCACATTTGTATAGCCGGCTAATCTGTGCCTTGTATATTTTCTCATAATCTCATCATATGGATATGACAAATTGCCAAATCCACCTAGATGTTAAAAGACCAGAATTATATCTGAATGTTACATTACGCCTTATAGACTCATACGTATAATGTGCCTTTTCACATTTTCACTTTGAGACATTTCATCTGTGATCATCAAGAACACTGATGACCTGGCTGTCAGTTTTAGATACTTTATTAATCCCATAATTTGAGTATGATGCATGGTAAATTATTTCAAAACCCATTAAAGGTATTTTACTGCAGAATTTTGGCCAAAAACCGACTGAAACGAATTAAACCGGGTTTTCTATATTTGTCTAGTATATCAACCTCGAGACTGTGCGATATACCTGATTAAAATAATAATAAAGTTTGAGGCTGAAAGGCAGGATAAATATTGGGGCAGAGATTTCCAGATGGAATCGATGGACGCGTGACTACTGGGCCCGTCTCACTGACCTAATATAGGTCAGTGGCTCGCCTTGGAGGAAGAGGAAAGCGGCCGCGAAAAGTCATTTGTGCATATAAAAAAACCTCGTCAAAATACCGCATTTTTTTTAAAAACTTGTTTTCCCTCACAACTAGTGTGAGTCAGTTTTATGAATAGAGAAGTGTTTAAATTTCACGAATCTATGATAAAGATTCATACCGAAATTCTGCGGAATAGTAGCCTACCTTTAAAAAAATAAGACATCGTACACAAGGAGTTTAAATTTGTGAGATTTGTCACTCAGTGTTTATTAACCGTTAATAAGAACACGTGTTTAAAGCAGCAGTTTGCTTCACGTGTGTATCCTAAAGTCAAACATGCATTAACCCCTCAATTGAGTCTTATTTAGTGTCATCATAGGCATAAGGTTAAATCAACATTCAGAATAAAATGTGAATGATTCTCAAGGGGATTGCCCATTGCCAACACTTCCCCGATCATCAGACCAAACTTAGCGAACAAAGGTTGAACTGTTCGCATTTAAATATTCAGTTTAATGTGTTTTGAAGGCCTGACAACCTCAGCACCAGGCCTCACAAGGCAACTCCTTTATTTATTCTGTTGGCTATTTACGCAATGCAATAATGCTAAATAGCCTCTATCCATCAGAAAACAGCATACAGTCAAAACATCATTGTCCAACACTGGAAAAGCAATGGAGGAACAGACTCCCAAGAGTCTTTTAAAACTTAAATATAACAGTAGATGAGGACATAGCAAAGAAATCACGCGATATAAACAGACATTGCAAAAGCAATAGCTTATTTGTTAATTAAAGAAGTACAGTTTGATTGCCCGAAAACCTTTTATTTTTTCAACCATGAAATGCTAACTTCCAGAAACATAGAAATGCTGCAATGACAAAATAAATGAACAAAATAATTCCAAGAAGGAGAAAGATTTGAATTCCCCTAAACCACATCAATTTATAATTGATATTTTAGAAACCTACAGGTTCGACATGCACCACTCAATAAGGCAATATGAGAATCTATCGTTGGAATATGATCTGTAACTGAACAGCAGTCAAACCCTGTCGTGTTCATCCATTGATTGAAAGGTTAAGACGAACTCAATAGGCAGCCTGAGCTGTAAGACGTTCTGGATCCCCGCTAATAAATGAGCCCCGAATCAGAGAGAGGAAATGAGACTGGGTGTCCTCAGTCTATGCAAAATCATTGGAGTCCTCAATTAGAGGACAGGAAATAACCCAGAGGGCGAACAAAGGCCTTCCTTTTACTAATGGACAATATGAACTCGTTTATTGTCTATAAGCCATGGATATAATAAGTGCCAGTTTGGAGCATGAGGTTCATCGAGCTATAAGACTCGTTAAAAAGACAAACAGCTGCTAGATACACGCTAAAAGAAGTAGCTTTATGGAGACTCCTGCTGTTCAGCTAACGCGTCTATGGAAATGCGTATAGCCAGGAACCATATCACGTTCTACACAATCATTTATTGGCTAGTCCAGTCTAAACATTATCAAAGCTGTAGCTCATTTACATTCAGGACAAATCTATCTAATGAATCTCCGGCCATAAAAAAAAACACTTTCTAAATCAGCCTTGCAATTACATGGCCGAAGTCTACCTGCAGTGAAATAAGATGATTCATTAGACAATACAGACTTATTATGCAACAGTCTCACGTGGCGGGTCTTTCGTTATCGCACAAAGGTTTGGAGAAACGCAGACTAACATACACCATTGTCACTGATTCTTTGTGTGATTGGTGTCTGTTTAACGACGCACTCAAGGATATTCACCAACTAAAAGACGGGCTTGAGATTGCCGGAAGTCTGGTTAAAACCACCAGCGATATATTCCTACTTGTAGGCCTACCGGGGTTGTAGAACCATGTCCCTCAGCACCACGCAAACTCCGCAGTGATTAGTAGATATCCAATATTTACCTATACCTGTATGCATGGTTGGTACATATATTCGTCCTAGGCGAAGTGAAGTCACGACTGAATTCATATGCCCGACTGCAACAGCTTTTCAAAACACAATAAAATAACAGTAATCATTTAGTTGCATGTTTCGGTAATAACAACAGACGGTTACTAAATACAGTAATTTGTTGTCCATTTGGAAGTCCTCTGTTCTAACGCTAAATGAACAATATTTGCAAATTCCTTGACATATCAATTGAGGATAATAAGTATAAAGTTCGACCTTAAAAAAACACCGATCTTAACCAAACATCTGGTATAAATATTGATCACAAATTTAGATTTTATCCATAAAAGAGCACAATCTGTTGCCATATACACAAAGACTTCGGTAAATAGGTTAAAACTGCCTTTTTGTTGTGGGGTTAAAGAATAAGATAAGATACTGGCTTTCCAAAACAATTTCATGTATACATTACGTACGTCTAATAATATACTTGTGTGCATCAAACTCTAGGCTATCTTACTCACATGTTGCCATGTCGACAAACACTTCGGTGAAAGGGCCTTTCCATGAGGTATTAAATGAAACGGTTTTTTTTTTATAAAATAAAGAATACTAAAGTAACGTAATCCGGGCTATTTTACTTATATGATGGCCTGTCCACCGAAATGTCGAAAGAGACTATTAATATCCTTGGCAACAAACAAGGAAGACACAGGAGGGCGAACAGGACTCCACCACAATTGAGAATCAGTCCATGGTATATCTTAGCTCAGATAGCATCATGGTACAGGAACCCACCAACAATCACCTGCATGCGTTTTAAACTACATAGGCCAGAATCTACCTCCAACGGTTATTAAAAAAACGATGATTATGCCCCAATTTTTTTTGCATACTTCTAGATAATCGTTGATACTAATTTGGTTGATTTAAATGAAAATCACCAGCACACATGCCTTACATAACCAGTCTATTTTTCTGCAGTTCAATATAAATGTTAATATATATTGATTTTCTGGAGAACATAACGAAGTGCCGTTACTTGATGAGCGCCTTTACAACACATTGAAAATATATACTGAGCAGGCGAACTTATCAGTTTATTTAATATTTTATCATAACATCCCCGAGGGACTGAGAATGTTTAGGTAGGTCACACTCCGAAGGCTGCAATCAGCGTAATCTGTGATCAAAGCCATTCTGTATCAAGGAGACATTTCAATAGACTGACAATAAGCTGCCGGTATGGTGTGTTTCCATCATCTGTCAAATAACATGGCAAATGCAAACTATTATATACACAGGAGAAATACGAGAGGAGAAAACAGTCCCCACGTTTTAGTTACTTTCATTTTATATTTTTATAAAGAGTAATCACACTTGCACAGGGATATCGACTAATTAAAGACGATACATAAATCTTATGTTCTAGATAAATTCCCAGAGACAAGTTTCTAGATAGACATGCATGACGTTTCGTTTCATGAAGGTGAAGGTGGCTTGAGAAAGACGTTCTTAAATACGACCTTCACCACATGGATACGGGACGCCAAATTCAATAAAAGCAAATCAAAGAAAAAAAGCAATGACCCCTATATTTCCCTACACAACTCATACTGCCACGGCCATGTAGATTTATTTAGGAACAGATAAATAAATATTGAATGTCAAGCTAAACATTACGCCAGTCAACATTTTAAATACAGCCATGTGATTATTTTATTTATTTCCATCCGTTGTTTTGTTTTCTTATCGTCCAAGAATAAGTTTTAGTTATTTGCCCTCATTTGTTAAATCATCTTTATTTGAAAAATCCTCTTTATTTGTAATAAATTTATCCATATTTGTTAAAATACCATTATTTGTAACAAACTTATCCCTATATGTTAAATTACCCTTATTGGAAATAAATTGACCTTTATTTGAAATAAAGTTACCCTTATTTGTTGAGTTAACCTTCACACCAGTCCTGTGGAGTACATCACACCAAGGGCAGAACAACAAGTTAGATATCATGAAAAATATGGGTTATGGTACAAGAACGTAATGCCCATTGGATATTGAGACTTTGTTTAAATCTATAGTCAAGTGATACTTTGGGGGATCTTTATGTTGATGCACTTTATCTCCTGACAGATTTAAACCAGTTTTTTGTGATCCGAAGGTATTATTCCGTCTCACAATTTATTATCACTAATTTTGCGACATTTTCTTTGTCTTATACATTTTTGTTTTGCGGATTGTTTTCCAATCAATTACAGTCGGCATAGCGCAGTTATATACTTATTGTACTTAAAATACATACGCATAAGATATAATAGCAATATAATAACAGCCAAGAACGCTGTCATTACAGAACCATGGGGCACATTTGTTGTTTGAAACAAAATCTCTTCTTGGCTACCTGATTCAGCTGAACCTATTTTTTCGATCTGATGTCGCCATCTATCGATCACTTCGATCATGATATTTCCAAGGATCTACTTGTTTGCAATTTTCAAAAGTAGAAAAAAGCTGTATTAGACCAGGTTACAAGACAAATCTATATGAATTACAACTTCTGCTTTATTATTATTGTGCAACGTTTCGATGTCGATGCTAACATCGTTCTCAAGCAAGTAGAATAGGTTGAGGAAAAACTGGAATCTAGCTGTTGTACCGTTTGACAAATAGCCAGACACGGAACAGAATCACATACGCCCCGGGCAGCTATTCACAAATGTCGCACACCAGTTTATATTTATAGCAATTATGTAACTGATTTTTTGCTGCTCATTTGTCATACTTAATCGCTGTGTGATTTAACGTGATGTTATTTCTGAAGATCTGAGAGGCTATTATACAAAGCTATATTAATGAAGGGAGATTATCGAGCGTGGGCACTTTGATTTATTAACATTGTGCATTAAGCAATACTCGATTAAAACCGGTATTAGCGGGAACTAGCTAAAATACACTGATAATTATCATATGTTCATCTGTAAGCTTACACAAAAACGAACACATGTATCAACTATTTATGAATATTATGTGATAGTTTTATAGATAGTCATTCCAGAAAATACCATGAAAACACACGATAAGGAAGTGTTTAGCTTTTAGACAGACTTTAGAAATGTACAATAAAATGTAAGTGTAGATTAACGTGCATAAACATTTGGCAAATAAGCACCTTAAGTGAGTGGTCCGAACCTACAAGCAGTGATTTCCTCAATCCTATCACCTTGGTAGAATAAAAGTTGATGTGATACTCCAAATCAAAACATCGCCGACAGATTGCACAATTTCCATTTGTTTTACTTGCAGGACATAGTTTACTCACTCACATAATCTACTCCGTAACTAAACTGTGTGCATCTAGAAACATAAGCTTTATACCACTTAAACGTTACATTGATATGACGAAACTAATGTTTATCTGGTAAGCACTCTCATTGTCATGTGATAGCGTTTTCAAGCGTGTTTTCACAGTACTAAAGGATAGATTCAGCCCCATGAGTATAGTGGCTCATCTCATCCATGTCGCTACAGAGTATAAATTATTTGAAAATATGAGACAAATGGAAACGTCTTGTTAAAAAATCTGTCAGCGACGCCGAGCATGCTCACTGAAGGTTTGTTTTATTGTTTTATGATCATCTATCTATTTTTCGCTCCATCGACCGCAGTGTCATATGAATATATGGTGGGAACTGCCTTCAAAAAATAATCACCTACAAAGCAAATGTATAACAATGGTCTAACTCATTACTGGTACCAATGCTTTAAAGGTTAATTCAAAGAAACATGTAACGCGTTCACTTAGAGTTTGTGAAATCTGCGATGTAAATTGTGTGGAAGATTTATACCTTTTTGCAATGGAATGTCCACGCCTATATACAGAACGGCAATTACTATTTAATGGAATTGACAATTTGCATTTCTGTGCTCTGCCAACTGAAATTATTATTTTTTCCTTCTGGGCATGTGTTATCCTCTTACAAATTTAGAGTTAATTCGAACACATGCATGTTCTGTAATCGGGCGCATGTACGAATGTCGGAATTTGATTGCCTACCAAAGATAAACGGCTGTTAACAATATGAGAGTATAAATCAACTTAAATTGGCTGCGTAAATTATTTTCGTCAGTCATGTAAATTATGATAAGTAATTGTATAATTTTATCCACACCATATTAAATATGCTAATGTATATTTTTTCATCTGTAAAGAAGGCGAATAAAGATATATATATATTCCCACCACAAGAATATGTTTTTTTTTTGTGTATTTGTAATATATAGTATGTGGTGAATAAAAATGAAATAAAATGAAATTTGCTCGGTTGCCCTATGTTTGCTTATGTTTTTTGTGCATGCGGCGGTAAAAAGGCTCCCGGCGAACAAAATGTATCATTTTGATGCATATTCATACACCAATCACGGCCGAGCTCAGTGATGACAGCGAAATAACGATTGGCACTAATGTAATTACAAGCCATTTTTGTTGTTGTCGTAATACGGTTACCATAGTACCAGCGAATGAATCGTCGAAATTAGAGTACCAACATTCTTAAAATTAAACAGGGACAAAAAGTTGTCAAGGGCCGATTCAATCTGAAATCAGTAAAAGGGAGAGTCGTAAAGCAGTACCATCTAATAAGCCATAAACTTACTCTCTACAAACACCACAGAGAGATAACTGTGTCTAGGTGAACAACAAATAATATATGGTAGGGACAATGACTTGATTCTCTATTTTAGAATGCGCTCTCCTCTGCTCTGGTTTTATTTTAATACGGCAACAGCCTTGTCGTTACCAGTCGAGTTTTCCGACAAGTGAATACTTATTGAGGTACTTATTGAGTGGATAGGGCCTCAAGATGTCTGTGTTTCCCGCTAATCACCAGGATCATCGATCAGAGGATGGACAATAAAACCAGATGCCCAGAAACGTTTGGCAACCTTATAAGTATACACACCAGAGTTTATTATATATAAGTATATGTAATAAAGTTTACGTTGTTTGAGAAAAGGGTTGTCCAACTTGAGCGTGTGATACATCCAATGTAACTCTCGTCTGTTATTTTAAAATTTTTTGCTCAGTCTCGTCATTTTGAAAACTCGTTTGATATTCATCCAACCATACAGGCCCCCTATTGATAACCTCTATATGTAACCGCTAAAATTCAACCAATCGCCGAAGGCTAATCTGTTTTCCTCTCTCCATTGAACTATATCAAATAAGTCGTCTGATTCGGTTTCAGCCTTTGACGACTCAGATATCTAGTGACAAATAATGATAATTTTATTAACGTTATACAAGTCGGTCCAGATAGAGTAATACAGGCCCACAGCAGTCGTATAGGCCATAACTATAGATTATCATGATCTATGACGATTACATCATAATTATGTTGTCTGACTCGTAAGCTATAATGATATCACGTGGTCAATCTGTAGCCCGTAATTTGGACTTGAGGATGTAAATCTACTTGCGAAACTGCATCGAATCACCGACGAGTATTCCGTTTTCTGCTTTGGTTTGAGATGTGCTTCGACATCAGACTAAAGGCGACAATTTTACTCAAACCATATAGCTACGGTTTGGGTTATTAGCTCACTCACTAGCTTTTGCTGAACGAAAACCACTGGAACATGCCTTAACACGACGAAAATCTTGACAGGTCATGATGAAAACATGACGAGTGAGATTGATTTTCAACTTCTGGGAATATTGATAAGCGACATTTCGGCCCAGATGCTAAGACCGTTTTCAAGCAAAAAAGCTTGATCTATGATATAAAAGGCCATGATGGTTGAATTTGGAAAATAAGCGCCCTCGAAGATGATAGGGGTCGACGAGCCAAGCTTTAGGGCGTAAAGAGCAGTCGAATAACACCTCACTCGAAAGTTCATACACCATCTTGGACCAATTCATGCTTTAATATCCCATTGAACATGAACCTCGACGCAAATGCCCCATATAAGTACCAAACAATATCCGATTTTCATGAGGATAAAAAACAGAAGGAAAAAAATCCACCTTTTACTTTCAGTACTAATTTCCTTAACAAACCAGAAGTTCCATTGGTGATCTTCTTCCATAGACTGACAACGCATGCTAATGAAATGGTCGTCATGTAAAGAAACAGCTATTTAATAATTTTAATTCGACCTTCGGTCTACAGGGCTTACATTTGAGGAACATTCTTTGCAGTAGGCCTACAGATTCCTTTTGCATTTTTTTCATAATAAAGAATATCGTAAATAAACATCCTCAACAATCGGATCGAACCCGGCCAATCTCTTAATTGATTGAAAATCGATATAGGTACCAATATAATGTGAGTTAAGAGATAGTCTAAAACTGGATATTCGATATTCAATCAAGTCTATGACTGAGTAAATAGACTTAACAAGATTCACACCTTAACGCACCTGTAACACCCAGAATAAGATTGCCAACGATTCTGGGTGGATTTTGCGCTGCTGATACAAAATCATACGTCAATGGCTAATGTAAGCAAACAATAAGATACATTGTTGGCACATACATATTCAATAACACTGTTATACAAAGGTCCTTTACACTCAGAAAAGTGAATGAAATCAGTCAATGAATCCATCTGTGGTTTGTATTATATTCAACAAAAGACAAAACATTAATGCAAAACCTTTAATCAAGAAGCAGCCACTGGTCTAGCCTACGAATCAGCTTTATCTAAAACTATAATGAAATTTCTCTATTTCTTTGTTCTGTGTGACAACTCTCATTGAATTAACGGAATGCATTGGGAATGTCACAAGCTAAAGGTATGTAGAAAAAAACGGCCATTGGCACGCAAGTCTTCGCGAAGGACGTTGAGTAAACGTCATGTGATGAGAGAGATTTCATGAGATTCATTTCACTTCCGGGCACAAGCTACTTTAAAAAGAAAATAGAAATAACATCAAACTGGAAGTAAAATAGGTGATAACTGTCCATTCCAGTCATATAACTGAACCCAAAGCAAACGAAAAACCATGCTGATAGACCGATTTTCAAAACGAACGGCTACAGTTTCAATCATGTACTGGGAAGTCGAGTAGAAACGAACGAGACTTACAGAGACTATTGCAGAAAGAGGCAATGGACAAAAACAGTGGAATACACTTACAGTGAGTCATGAAATTAATTATTGTGAACTATTACTAAAATACATCAGCATTTTTTCCAGACACCATTTTGTGCATTAGGCCGAAGGCTTGTACGCGGATAATAGTAAAATATACTCGTTTTATCTGAACACAAACCACGGAGGAATCCACGAAATTTCTCACAAGACTCCAGTTACTATTAAAATGACAGCAGCCAGATCGCTACCAGTCAGATTTATCGGAAAGGTTAAGACGTGCTTATTGGACGACCAGCGCCTCAAGTCCTTCCCAATCCCCCGCTAATCACCAAAGTACTGCAACAGTGCATGCGAAATAACCCCAGATGACCATAGAGTTTCTTTCCACTAATGGACGATAAGAACGCTATTCAGACATACAGTGTTATTTTATGATGAAGCTATGCACACCTTGGGCTTATGAAGTGTTTTCACAGAGGCAGGCTTATTCAGAAGAACTCAATCAAAACAGTTCCCTTCAAATTCACTGAAGTAGTATTGATGAAATGTCAAAAAATTTATTTTAGCTAAATATTGAAGTGAGTTGCCAATATGGTAGCGGGATTTTTAAACAATGACTGACACTTTACATAGAACCCTGGACTATACATAAATAATTTCAGTTGAGATCAGAATTTCAACATGCATACCTTGGTAACATGACGAATTCTCATATAACCTAAAGTTCAATTATTTTTCAACTTCGAGAATAATTTTAAAAAAAAGTGGCCAAATATCAGTAATGCCTCGAAGTGCAACCGATGTGTAACCATAACAACAGAATCGACTAAAGTTCTTTAACAAACATTTTGTAATAGTCAAATCCGTGCATAAATATTTAACGTAATTGCTGGTCATAGTAAATAACCAATGACTGTGCACTCGATTTAATTGACCCTTTGACAAATAACTGAATATTTCCTGACGAATAAATCTTCAATTTATACACAATATTTACAGGCTGATTGTTATAAAAATAAATTATAAAATCAATATGTTAAGTTAGGCATGGATCCAGAAAGATAACCCATTGGTTACGCTTTTGCCAACCACATATACAAAGGTTATGCACGATGAAAACGAGAGAACATCAGTCATGAATGGCTGCCATAAAGTCCACGAAGACATGCGACATCGATTGTCAAATAGTTCCTTACAAAGTTCTGGGATGAGTGATATTGAACAAGTTTATATTTACGCCACAACCATGCCTAGCACATTACCGGGTGGCTATTTTACTGGACAGCAAATCATTTGTAAGGACACAGTTGTTGTGTAGACATCTTGATATAACAGTTAATGACTACCTTAGAACCAGTGTGACTTCATAGGCTACTATTTCGAGGACAAAGAGCGTAAAACAAACAATAAAGCTGAAGTAATGTGACAATAAATCGACTAAATGACTAGTAGTGTGTCATTTTCGTTGGAAGTATGAGGCAGCCGAAATTAGCCGCACTCAAACTCCCAAAGAACTGTTACTGTTAAAAATAAATCTTAAAATGAAGTGTATAATTTTACATTTGTCAGAAATTAATGGTGGTTACTTAACCCGATTGGTCGACCTCTCAATTCAGATTATCAACGGTTTTTAGTCATTCAACGGTCATTATTCTCTACTGGAAATTCTAGTATTCTGATATTCTTCTATCACATCGATACATTTAAAGATACACAAGCTGCTGCCACATGTACTAGAATGAAATATCGCAAAAATTAATTCGACTTCTAATTCTTGCTATAGAATATCCCAAGATACTGCGTAGAGTGCATATGCTTTCTATTGGCAAACTCTATAAGAGTTGATGACTTAAATCCTTGTGGTTCATGTTTACATAGGACTGCTGACTTTTATGAACTAGTTATACACGCATATCGTATTCGTTAAAGGTTGCTTTGGTTTTGTGGGTGACCTAGTAGCGTGAATGAAGGTGATAATTCCCAAAATTGTACGGGATGGAATTCAAAAATAGGACATTTTAGGGGGTTTACAATATTGACTTGGGGGAGTTTTTGGTGGAACCTGCCCTAAAAACATGGATCTTTTCTTAAAGCTTTCTGTTCTAGGTGAACATACATTATTAATTTAATTTGTTTCTTTGCCATTTTATGTATTTGTGTGTGTGGTACATGCATTATCTCTACTTCTATAAAAAATGTTAATTTATTTAAATATTCTGGAATACATTATAACTGCAAAACTGTTTATGGCTACTGTTATATACATAAAGTTACATACATGTATGTAGTAAGTAGGCCAATTAATCCGTGAAATGTATAGTATAAAAAATTATAGTCATGTATATTCGGATGTAGATAGAAGAAAGCGCAAATAAAGGCATATGTCAATTTATGACATAGTCTGTATTGCAATATATGTGTCACTGGTTCAGCATTCCGGTCCGACAGCTTTAAGCAGACGGATAATTGTGTGCAGAATATCGTGACAAGTACCTCATTACAAGATAATCAAATACATTTATAAAGACAGTCATCTGATGAAAATGGTGGAACCCACATAACTTCCTAATCAGCAACGTTCCAGAGCACTGTTTTGACACAAACGTTGAGCAAAACACAAGTAATGCCGAAGTAATGTGATCCGCCAATCAGCTGTAAAGTGGGCTGATCTATTTCAGACCTATAGATCAGAAAAGTTGTACTGAAATCAAAGATGGACAGGTCATTCTACGCAAGGAAATAATATTGATCAAGCAGAACAGATATGGAAAGTAAGCTATTGTAACCATAGCTAATATTTTCAATGTTCGGGTCACACTAATCAATCCATATATTGACTGGCAACATGTTTCACCAGAATGTAAGGTGCAACCCTTCACTCAGTCTTTGTTTTTTGTTTAGTCGATATTCCCGTTACCAACATTAAGTTACATCGAAACTCTAAATATTACAACTTAACATTAGTAAATTTCCAGTGCTAAAATCTCACGTCAGCCATCCAACTGAGCAAACAACAACGAGCACTGTTTGAACATAGAGTAGCTAGAATAACAGGCCACATAAAAATAATAGCATCAAGCTTTAATAAAACGTAGTTTATCTATTCAACGGTTCCTCCGTGTATCAACCCTGCTCCCTAAACCTCCCTCCCCCTTCCAGTTAAACTACTAAAACATGGCTCTCTCAAACAGATCAAACTAAACAGACAATAACATGCAATATTTGGACAGAAATATTCAATATTGTTGATGTACAAAGGACTAACAGGCCCAGCTCCAAGGAAGTTAGTACATACAAACTAAAAAGGGATCCATATATAGATTAGACTGGGATGCACAAAGGATAGCGTGTTCTATTAAAACAAAACTTCTGATAATTAGAAAATACACACGACTAAACCAGGGACTTGCACAGGGACATTTAAACAGAGAAAGCGTGAATAAAATGGACATTGAAACAAAGTACCACTGATAGACACATGTCGCATGTAGGAAAGATATTTAAGGCGGATTCAAGGAATGAGTTTACAAGATTCTATATTGGTAGTTCCTCTCCGTCTGTCTGTTTGTCACTGAAGGTGAACCTCTATATTTAAATTAAAAAAAAAAAAACGTTGAAAACACAGGACGATTGAAATAGAAGGATATTTAAACATATGAAGATTAAAAGAGAATGATATTGAAACAGATGTGTATTGTAACAGAAAAACACCCCAACACGGTATATAGAACAGAGATAGACAGAAACAGAAGGATTTAACAACAAACAGAGTTTGGGACAAAAGGACATTGACAGAAGAGGTATATTGAAACACAGGGAGAGGAACAGAGACATTAACAACCAGAGGGATGTTGAAACACAGGGAGAGGAACAGAGACATTA